>JAODAL010005628.1:0-141565 GCA_025379985.1 Phyllomedusa bahiana
CAAGCGCGCACCCGCAAGGGGGTTGTTTTGGCCATGACAGCAGGGTACAAGGTGAGGGGGGAGCCAAGCGGCCAGGGGGTAAAAAACCTGCTTCGCAGGTCCAAGAAGGTAGCGGCACAGGGGCTCAGGGAGGCAGCGGCGGCATTAGTCACTCAGTGTGGAGCGTTGGCGGTAAAATCCGATACTCTGTGGTGTGGCAGTTCTTTGTTAAGACACCGGAGGAGCTGAATATGGGTATATGTAGAATCTGTAGGCAGAAAGTGAAGCATGGCCAGGGAGCTAACGTTGGCAGCACGGCCCTGCATCAACACATGCAGCGTCACCATCCGGTGGCCTGGGAGAAACGAGGCTCAGATGTGGTGGTCCATCCTGCCGCCGCAGCAACAGCAGCAGCAGCGCCCAGTGGCACGCATGCCATTGCAGCCAGTCATGGCTCCACCACCTCTGCAGAAGGGAGCTGTTTCTCTTTGACATCATCTCCCGGTCCAGATGCTCTTGCTCCTCGCTACTCATGGCAGTCATTCAGCGAGGCGATTGCAAAGAGACAACAGTATGCGTCCAACCATCCTAAGGTGCAGAAGCTGACCGTGCTCCTGTCCAAGTTGTTGGAGCTGCAGTCCCTCCCTTTCCAAATGGTGGACTCTGCACCGTTCAGAGAACTAATGGCTTGTGCCGAGCCGAGATGGAGAGTTCCAAGCCGTAATTTCTTTTCCAAAAAGGCAGTACCAGCACTTCATAAATATGTAGAACAGAAGGTGGGCCAGTCCTTGAGCTTATCGGTTTGTTCCAAGGTGCACGGCAGTGCGGACATCTGGAGCTGTAACTACGGTCAGGGCCAGTACATGTCCTTTACGGCCCACTGGGTGAATGTGCTTCTGGCCCAGGCACACCAACAACTTGGACAGGAGACGCCGCTTTCTCCTCCACGTTGTCAAACTGCGGCTCCTGCGCCAATGTCCGCCTCCTCCTCTTCCACCACCACCACCATCTCAGCCTCCACAAGTACTGCTCCATCATACCACATGTGTAGGGCACAGCGGTGTCACGCAGTTCTACACCTGGCTTGCCTCGGCGAACTAAGTCACACAGGGGAGGAACTGCTCCGCGTCATGCAGCAAGAAATCGATGTGTGGCTTTCTCCGCGCCAACTGCAAATCGGAACTATGGTGACGGACAATGGGAGTAACATGGTGTCCGCGCTGCACCGAGGCGGGATAGTCCATGTGCCCTATATGGTGCATATGTTCAATCTGGTTGTGAAAAGGTTCCTGAAGTCTTCCACCGATCTTCAGAAGATTCTGAAAATGGCCAGGAAACTGTGCATGCACTTCATCCATTCCTACAAAGCCAGGAACACCCTCCTCGAGTTGCAGCAGCAGAACGGCCTCCCCAACACACGCTGATATGCAATGTTTCCACCCATTGGAATTCCAGCCTGCACATGAGAAAGGTCATTAACGATTTTTTGATGATCCAGGCGGACAGGAGTACTCCCCTGTGTAACTTTTATGTCAGCCAGTGGCAGCTCATGCGTGACACCTGCCGTTTGTTGAGGCCATTCAAGGAGGCCACGTTATTTGTCAGTCGCCAGGACGACGGGATGATGATCGTCATGCCACTTCTTCATGTCCTGGAACAGATGCTTAAAAATCTGTCCTGGCAGGGGACTGGAGACGTGGCGACTACATATCGCGGCCACATTAGTCCGGTGGGGACTGAAATGGAGGAGGAGGAGGAGGAGGACATTGGAGCAGAAGCATTGTCTGGTGAAATGAGCGGATTTTCTATCCAGGTGACAAGAGAGGAGGAGCAGGAGCAGCTGGAGAAGGTAGATGGAGATGAGGAAGACGAGGCAGCATTCTGATTTGCCTGGCTAGTGACAGCCGAATAGTCAGCATCCGGCAGAGGGATGACTTCTGGCTCTCCACCCTATTGGACCCTCGCTACCGGTCCAAAATGGGACCCTTTTTTCCCAGCTATTGAAAGGGAGGACAAACTCAAATACTATAGGGAAATCCTCCGTCGTCAGTTGGCCGCTGCCTATGTGCGGCATCGTCCCTCCTCTGACCGGTCTGACCGGGGGGTTCTTCAGCGCTCATGTACAACTGCCGCGGCTGCTGGGGGAAGGTGGGGGGGTAGGAGCAGTACCAGCTCCATCAGCAGCAACCTAAGTCTGGAGTCACTGATGAGCAGCTTCCTTCACCCGCCTAGTGAGGAGGGCAGTCGCCAGCAGCAGCAGGACCTGGAACAGACCCTGAACCAACAGGTGGTGGCCTACTTGGACAGCACTCTGCCACCCCAGTTAGAAGATCCGCTGGACTACTGGGCAGCCAAACTGGATGTGTGGCCGCAACTTGCCGAGTTTGCAGTGAAGAAGCTGTCCTGCCCGGCCAGTAGTGTGGCATCAGAGCGGGTGTTCAGTGCGGCGGGGGCCATCATTACCCCAAGGAGAACCCGCTTGTCCACGGGAAATGTGGAACGACTGACCTTTGTCAAGATGAATCAGGCGTGGATCGGCCAGGATTTCCACACACCAAAACCTTAGGCGTCAGACTACATCAGCCATGACGCCTCACCCAAACTGTGAGAAATGAGTCTGGGTTCAAACTACCTGCCTCAGCCACTATTCTGATGCTGCCACCCGCCTGATGCCACACATCTGCTGACAGTTTCTCCATCTGCCACCAACCATCTTTACCAGGGACTGGTATTGCCACCCACCTCCACACTCTGTCATTGTGCCACTTTATGACCTCATGCTGCTGCTGTTGTTGCTGGTGCCGTGACATCCACACTGTGTCATTGTGCCACTCTCTGACCTCATGCTGTTGCTCCTGCCGCCGTCACCTCCACTCTCTGTCATTGTGCAACTCTGTGGCCTACTCCAGTTTTTGCCACCTCCAGAATGTCATTGTGCCACTGTCTGACCTCATGCTGCTGCTGCTGTGACCTCCACTCTCTGTCATTGTGCCACTCTGTGGCCTACTCCTGTTTTTGCCACCTCCAGAATGTCATTGTGCCACTGTCTGACCTCATGCTGCTGCCGCCGTCACCTCCACTCTCTGTCATTGTGCCACTCTGTGGCCTACTACTGTTTTCCCACCACCAGAATGTCATTGTGCCACTGTCCTTACCTCATGCTGCTGCTGCCGTGACCTCCACACTGTGTCATTGTGCCACTCTGTGGCCTGCTCTTGTTTTTTCCACCTCCAGAATGTCATTGTGCCATTGTCTGGCCTCATGCTGCTGCCGCCGTCACCTCCACTCTCTCTCCTAGTGCCACTCTGTGGCCTAATACTGTTTTTGCCACCTCCAGAATGTCATTGTGCCACTGTCTGACCTCATGCTGCTGCTGCTGTGACCTCCCCTCTCTGTCATTGTGCCACTCTGTGGCCTACTACTGTTTTTGCCACCTCCAGAATGTCATTGTGCCACTCTCTGACCTCATGCTGCTGCTGTGGCTGCTGCCATGATCTCCACACTGTTTCATTGTGCCACTCTGTGGCCTGCTCCTGTTTTTAGCACCTACAGAATGTCATTGTGCCACTGCCTGACCTCATGCTGCTGCTGCCGTGCCCGCCACACTGTGTCATTGTGCCACTTTCTGACCTCATGCTGCTGCGGTTGTGACCTCCACTCTCTGTTATTGTGTCACTCTGTGGCCTACTACTGTTTTTCCATCTCCAGAATGTCATTGTGCCACTCTGTGGCCTACTACTGTTTTTCCATCTCCAGAATGTCATTGTGCCACTGTCTGACCTCATGCTGCTGCTGTGGCTGCTGCCGTAAACTACACACTATGTCATTGTGCCACTCTATGGCCTACTCCTGTTTTTGCCACCTCCAGAATGTCATTGTGCCACTGTCTGACCTCATGCTGCTGTGGCTGCTGCCGTCACCTCCACACTCTGTCACTGATGTTGCCACCTGAGCCCTCAGCTTGTTTTTTTCCAGCTGTCGCTGCCTTGACTTTATCAGGCTACATTCCCCCTTCAGTTTTTTGGTCAGTTTTGCCCTCTTAAGTGCCCAGGGAATTTTATAGTGAAGCGATTCTAAGAGCGGCGGCAGTCATGTGCGTGTCATACTAAAACACAACATTGTATGAAGACCAAACCAAGCTCCCTCTGCATATTTAAGAATGGCACAACGTTCTACAGCACCCTACAGGCTCTGTGCAGCCTGAAAATAGCTGTTTTTTTACGTGATTTGTCCCAAAGTAATTCGGACCGAAGTTATTTTTGTCGGGAATTTCGGCGAAGTGAGCGAACCGAATTTTTGAGAAATTCGCCCATCTCTAATTCTGATATATGCAAACTGGTCCGTGATCCCTGGTATGCGGTAAACAGGCCTGAAACCTAGAGATGGGCGAATTGATTCTAACGAAGTGGACTTCGTTTAGAATTTCAGGAAAACTTCGGTTCTGCACAAATTAGAAGTTTGTGGTAATTCGCGGGAATGAAGCGTGTTTTTAATTGCTAAAATGGCCGCAAGCATACCGCATTACATGGGGCAAAGAACTCTGGGAGGAAGAAAGGAACACCCTCAATAATATGTGCAGAGATGAAGCCAATCAGAGACCGGCGGGATTCTGTGACGTCACAGCACTATATAAGTCCAGACGCCATGCTGGCTGCTCACACTGCTCTGGTTGTGTCACTGCTGCAGCTGCTGCTGCAGAGATCTCACACAAAAAAATTATTATTTTTTACAGCGATTTTGGGGGGGGGTGTCACTGCTTTTATCAGAGACTGCTCCTCATCGGTTATAATTGTGATTCTGGTTGTGGGGTATTGTAATTCAAGTCCAGGGTGGGTCTAAATCTGCCCCATATACATTTTAATGCCATCTGGTCAGTTCTGGAGCCCATTGAATATCCAAGGGTTATCTAAGCCTGTTTGTGCTTTCATATTCATTAAAATACATGGCGTTTTTACACGCCACAAAACCATTTAAAATTTTTCCCCTGGTGATTTCTGTAGCGCAATTTATATCCAAGGGTTATTTAAGCCTGTTTGTGCTTTCATATTCAGTAAAATATATGGCGTTTTTACACGCCACATACCAGTTAATTTTTTCCTGGTGATTTCTGGAGCGCAATTTATATCCAAGGGTTATTTAAGCCTGTTTGTGCTTTCATATTCAGTAAAATATACAGCGTTTTTACACGCCACATACCAGTTAATTTTTTTCTGGTTATTTCTGGGTTACCCAAGCCTGTTAGTGGGTTCATTTGGAGTCAAATACAGGGTGTGTATTTATCATATACAGATATCTTCATTAAACAGAGTCTGTAAATTTTTGAACAAACAGTATGTCAGACAGAGAGGTGGCAGGCTCTTCACATGTGAGTGGCAGTGGCACAAACATTCCTGGAGCAGGCACAGGTCGCAACACAGTAAGGGGACGTCGCAGCAGGGGGTCACTCGGTGAGGCCAGAACTGCCGGTGTCATCTAGCGGCCGTGTGTTCACCAGCAACCCAAGGGTTCTTGATTGGTTGACTAGGTCATCCACTTCCTCCCAGATGACATCTGACAACCCCAGCCAAGAGTCGGTGGGAACGTCAGACACAACCCTTAGTTGGCATGGCCCGGGAGCGGGTCAGCGGCCCTCACCTGTCCTTAACCCCCCTCTGTCCTGTACAGTTCCCTCAGCCCGAGATCTACTATGTGGTCTGGGCTCAGCGCCACTATACAGCAAGGATGAACAATTTGAGGACAGTCAGCAGCTACATGGCAGGGAAGAAGTGGGGCCCATATCCCCTGCTTCATGCAGTAGGCGGCAAATTATGGATGTGGAGAGTGGCATGGGAGGTCATGTTGTGAGGGGTCAGTCTCTGCACACCAAGACCGTTGAGGAGCACAGCAGTAAAGATCCAACAATAATCGATGATGATGTAGCCGAACGCAGTTGGGAGCCGGGTGAAGCAGGGGCTTCAACATTGTCAGGAAAAGAGGGCATCAGCTTGCACGTCAGGCAGTGGTGCAGCCAGAAAGTGGGTAGTGTGGCCGTGAGTCAGCAGGGTAGCAGCAGTGCGAGGTCAGGAGCCAAATGGCCATGGGGTAGACGACCCTCTTCGCAGGTTCAAGAAAATAGCGGCACAGGAGCTCAGCGAGGCAGCGGCGGTAGTAGTCACTGAGTGAGGAGTGTTGGCGGTAAACTCACCTACTCGGCGGGGTGGCAGTTTTTTTCTCAGACACCAGAGGAGCCGAATCTGGGTATATGTAGAATCTGTGGGCAGAAAGTGAAACATGGCCAGGGAGCTAACATTGGCAGCACGGCACTGCGTCAACACATGCAGCATCACCATCCTGTGGCCTGGGAGAACCGTGGCTCAGATGTGATGGGTCACTCAGTGCGGAGCGTTGGCGGTAAAATCACCTACTCGGCGGTGTGGCAGTATTTTGCTAAGACACCGGAGGAGCTGAACATGGGTCTTAGTAGAATCTGTTTTCAGAAAATGAAGAGTGGCCAGGGAGCTAACATTGGCACCACAGCCCTGCGTCAACACATCCGGTGGCCTGGGAGAAACGTGGCTCAGATGTGGTGGTCCATCCTGCTGCCGCAGCAACAGCATCAGCAGCGCCCAGTGGCATGCATGTCATTTCAACGAGTCAAGGCTCCACCACCTCTGCAGAAGGGAGCTCGTTCTCTTTCCAATCATCTCCCGGTCCAGATGCTCCTGCTCCTCGCTACTCATGGCGCCAGCAGTCGTTCAACGAGGCGATTGCAAAGAAACAGTATGCGTCCAATCATCCTAAGGTGCAGAAGTTGACCGTGCTCCTGTCCAAGTTGTTGGTACTGCAGTCCCTCCCTTTCCAAATGGTGGACTCTGCACCATTCAGCGAACTAATGGCTTGTGCCGAGCCGAGGTGGAGAGTTCCAAGCCATAATTTATTTTCCAAAAAGGCAGTACCAGCCCTTCACAAATATGTAAAACAGAACGTGGGCCAGTCCTTGAGCTTATCAGTTTGTTCCAAGGTGCACGGCAGCGCGGACGTCTGGAGCTGTAACTACGGTCAGGGCCAGTACATGTCCTTTACGGCCCACTGGGTGAATGTGCTTCCTGCCCAGCCACACTAACAACTTTTACAGGAGATGCCGCTTTCTCCTCCACGTTGTCAAACTGCTGCTCCTGTGCCAATGTCCGCTCCTCCTCCCACCACCACCACCATCTCAGCTTCCACAAGTACTGCTCCATCATACCACATGTGTAGGGCACAGCGGTGTCACGCAGTTCTACACCTGGCTTGCCTTGGCGAACGAAGTCACACAGGGGAGGAACTGCTCTGGATCATGCAGCAAGAAAACGATGAGTGGCTTTCTCCTTGCCAACTGCAAATCGGAACCATGGTGACGGACAATGGGAGTAAAATGTTATCTGCGCTGCACAGAGGAGGGATTGTCCATGTGCCCTGCATGGCACATGTGTTCAATCTGGTTGTGAAAAGGTTCCTGAGCTCATCCACCGATCTTCAGAAGATTCTGAAAATGGCCAAGAACCTGTGCATGCACTTCATCCATTCCTACAAAGCCAGGCACACCCTCCTCGAGTTGCAGCAGCAGAACGGCCTCCCCAACACTCGCTGATATGCAATGTTTCCACCCATTGGAATTCCAGCCTGCACATGAGAAAGGCCATTAATGATTTTTTGAGGATCCAGGCGGACAGGAGTACTCCCCTGTTTAACTTTAATGTCAGCCAGTGGCAGCTCATGCATGACACCTGCCATTTGCTGAGGCCATTCGAGGAGGCAACGTTATTTGTCAGTTGCCAGAACTACATGATGAATAACGTCATTCCACTGCTTCATGTCCTGGAACAGATGCTGAAAAATCTGTCCTGGCAGGGGACTGGAGATGTGGCGACTACATCTCGCTGCCACATGAGTCCGGTGGGGACTGAACTGGAGGAGGAGGACATTGGAGTACAAGCATTGTCTGGATGAAATGAGTGATTTTTCTATCCAGGTGACAGGAAAGGAGGAGCAGAAGCAGCCCGAGGAGGTAGATTGAGATGAGGAAGACGAGGCAGATGACCCCCAAGCACCGTGACAGTTTACAGCGGAGATGAAGGCAGGGAGTCCCTCAGAGTCACTTGCGCACATGGCCTGCAGCATGCTGATTTGCCTGGCTAGTGACAGCCGAATAGTCAGCATCCGGCAGAGGGATAACTTCTGGCTCTCCACCCTCTTGGACCCTCGCTGCCGGTCCAAAATGGGAGCCTTTTTTTCCAACTGCTGAGAGGGAGGACAAACTCAAAAACTATAGAGAAATCCCCGTAGTCATTTGGCCGCTGCCTATGTGCAGCATGGTCCATTCTCTCACCCGGTCCGACCGGGGTTTTCCCCAGCGCTCACATACCACTGCCACGGCTGCTGTGGGAAGTGGGGGGGGAGTAGGAGCAGTACCAGCTCCATCAGCAGCAACCTAAGTCTGGAGTCGCTGATGAGCAGCTTCCTTCACCCGCCTAGTGAGGAGGGCACTCGCCAGCAGCAGCAGGACCTGGAGCGGACCCTGAAGCAACAGGTGGTGGCCTACTTGGACAGCACTCTGCCAGCCCAGTTAGAAGATCCGCTGGACTTCTGGGCAGCTAAACTGGATGTGTGGCCACAACTTGCCGAGTTTACAGTGGAGAAGCTGTCCTGCCCGGCCAGTTGTGTGGCATCAGAGCGGGTGTTCAGTGCGGCGGGGTCCATCGTTACCCCAAGGAGAACCCGCTTGTCCACTGGAAATGTGGAACGACTGACCTTTGTCAAAATGAATCAGCCGTGGATCGGCCAGGATTTCCACACACCAATGCTTAGGCATCAGATTACATCAGCCATGATGCCTCACCAAAACTTTGAGAAATGAGTCTGGATTCAAACTATCTGCCTCAGCCACTATTCGGATGCCGCCACCCGCCTGATGCCACACATCTGCTGACAGTTTCTCCATCTGCCTACCACAATCTTTTCCAGGGACTGGTAGTGCCACCCACCTCCACACTCTGTCATTGTGCCACTCTATGACCTCATGCTGCTGTTGCTGCTGCTGTTGCTGGTGCCGTGACCTACACACTGTGTTATTGTGCCACTCTCTGACCTCATGCTACTGCTACTGTTGTTGCTGCTGCCATCACCTCCACACTCTGTCATTGTGCCACACTGTGGCCTATTCCTGTTTTTGCCACCTCCAGAATGTCATTGTGCCACTCTCTGACCTCATGTTGCTGCTGCTGTTGATGCCGTCACCTCCACACTGTCTCATTGTGCCACTCTCTGACCTCATGCTGCTGCTGTTGTTGCTGCCGTCACCTCCATACTGTGCCATTGTGCCACTCTCTGACCTCATGCTGCTGCTGCTCATGCTGCTGCCATCACCTCCACACTCTTTCATTGTGCCACTCTATGACTTCATGCTGCTGTTGCCATCACCTCCACAGTGTCATTGTGCCACTCTCTGACCTCATGCTGCTGCTGTTGCCATCACCTCCACACTGTGTCATTGTGCCACTCTATGACCTCATGCTGCTGCTGCTGTTGCTGCCGTCACCTCCACACTCTGTCACTGTGCCACTCTGTGGCCTACTCCTGTTGGAGCCACCTCCAGAATTTGTCATTGTGCCACTCTCTGACCTCATGCTGTTGCTGCTGTCACTTCCATTCTCTGTCATTGTGCCACTCTGTGGCCTACTACTGTTTTTCCACCTCCAGAATGTCATTGTGCCACTGTCTGACCTCATGCTGCTGCCACCATCCCTTCCACTCTCTGTCATTGTGCCACTCTGTGGCCTACTCCAGTTTTTGCCACCTCCAGAATGTCATTGTGCCACTGTCTGACCTCATGCTGCTGCCACCGTCACCTCCACACTGTGTCATTGTGCCACTCTGTGGCCTACTCCAGTTTTTGCCACCTCCAGAATGTCATTGTGCCACTGTCTGACCTCATGCTGCTGCCGCCGTCACCTCCACTCTCTGTCATTGTGCCACTCTGTGGCCTACTCCTGTTGGTGCCACCTCCAGAATTTGTCATTGTGCCACTCTCTGACCTCATGCTGTTGCTGCTGCCGTCGCCTCCACACTCTGTCATTGTGCCACTCTGTGGCCTACTCCTGTTTTTGCCACCTCCAGAATTTGTCATTTTGCCACTCTGTGGCCTACGCATACTGTTGCCAAGTGACTGCTGTCTCAATGGAACACCCTGTGGTTTCCTAATGCTGTTTCCACCTTCACCCCTCTATGACGTTGCTACTATGTTTAGTTTCCCCTGCTTTTCACCGGTCAGAAGAAATGGGAAGGATCAGGGTTGTCTAGCCAGAAAGCAGGAGTGGATACAGAACACAGAGGACATGCAAATATTCCGTTTACTGGTTATCTCTGTTTTGGATCAACTCCTGTTTGTTTTTGGCCTTAGCATTACTGATGGATTATTGACCGATTGAAAGCGGACACTGACAGATGAAAGGAAGGGCAAAATGATCAGGGATGTCAACGCAAAATTGCTGCCGACACCCTCTCCACTCATTCGGGGGTGCTTCTACATGTATCAGCATTTAACAGAACAGGTTCTGTCATATTCTGTGACAGTTTAAAGCTCTGGCCTCATGGAGTGACCCTTGCTGTGACGTCCCCTTACTGTGCTGAGACCTGTGCCGGCCCCAGTAACCTACTACTGTGTTATTTGATGCTATCATAGGATCTTTAGCCCTCAGCTTGTTTTTTTCCAGCTGGCGCTGCCATGACTTTATCAGGCTGAATGCCCGCGTCAGTTTTTTGGTCAGTTTTGCCCCCGTAAGTGCCCTGGGAATTTTTGAGTGAAGCGATTCTAAGAGCGGCGGCAGTCATGTGCATATTTAAGCATGGCACAATGTTCTACAGCACCCTACAGGCTCTCTGCAGCCAGGAAATAGCTGTTTTTTAACGCGATTCCCGAAACGCGAAAATAATTTTGTCGGGAAATTTGGCGAAGTCGGCGAATCAATTTTTGAGAAATTCGCCCATCTCTACTGACATCATAGTAAGAGAAACATGCCCATATCATGATGCTTGCACCACTATGCTTCACTATCCTCAGAGTGTACTGTGGCTTGAATTCACAGTTTGGGGTTCGTCTGATGAACTGTCTGCGGCTCTTTGACCCAAAAAGAAATATTTTACCTTCATCAGACTTCTGATTGTCACAGTACTCACAGTTAACTGGAGAATGTCTTTGATCATCCTGGAGCTGATCATTGGCTGAGCCTTTGCCATTCTCGCTATTGTTCGACCCATTTGAATGGAAGTCTTCCATTTTCTTCCACATCTCTGTGGTTACACTTTCCATTTTAAAGCATTGGAAATCATTTTAGCTGAACAGTCTATCATTGTCTCCAATTCTTTATAAGTTTTACTCTCTCCAATCACCTTTTTAATCAAAATACGCTGTTCTTCTGGACAATGTCTTGAACAACCCATATTTCTCAGGCTTTCAAGGAGAAATGCAAATACAACATGTGTTGGCTTCACCCTTAAATAAGGGCCACCTGATTAACACCTGTTTCTTTACAGAATAATTGACATCACTAATTTAACTCCACACTGCTATTATTTTGAACACATCCCCTTTCAAATAATTATTCAAAAACATGCAGACCATGAATGCCGAGTATGTTGGTTTTCTAAGAACCTACTGCACCAACTGGTAAATTGTTTGACATGTGGTAATATAATTTATAACAAAAACAGTGATTGTCATATTGGACTATTATTTTCAACACAACTGTATAAGGGTGTAAGTACAACAATATTCACATGATATATAAAAGCCATAATTCACATTTTTGATGCTTATCAGCATTAACAAAATAGTAATAATAATAATAATAATAATAATAATAATAATAATTTTTATGTATACAGTAAACTCACAAAAGTGAGTACACCCCTTACATTTTTGTAAATATTGTATTATATCTTTTTATAGAACAACACTGAAGATATGAAACTTTGATACAATGTAAAGTAGTCAGTGTAAAGCTTGTTTAACAGTGTAAGTTTGACGTGCTCTCAGAATAACTCAACACATAGCCATCAATGTCTAAACTGCTGGCAGCAAAGGTGAGTACACCCCTAAGTAAAAATGGACAAATTGTATTTAGTGTGGCCACCATTATTTTCCAGCACTGCCTTAATTCTCTTGGGCAGCAACCACTGGAATCCTCTTCCACTTCTCCATGATGACATCACGGAGCTGATGGATGTTAGACACCATGAACTTCTCCACTCTCTGTTTGATGATGCCCCACATATGCTCAATAGGGTTAAGGTAACCTTTACTCTCATTTTCTTTAGCAAGGTCATTTTGAAGATGTGTTTGGGTCATTATCATGTTGGAATACTGCCCTGCGGCCTACAAAGGAGGAGTTCTTGCTCTGCTTCAGTATCTCACAGTACATTTTGGCATTTATGGTTCGCTCAATGAGCTGTAGCTCCCCCACAGCCAGCAGCACTCCTGCAGCCCCAGACCATTACACTCCCATCACCATGCTTGACTACGAAGGCCAGGACTCATTTGTATTATATCTCTCATCTGGTTTGCTGCATACATCCATGAAACCAAAATCTAAGTTTACTTGGTCTCGTCAGAGCACAGATATCACAGAAACAGAATCTACGGCTAAAATATAACTTTTAATCTATATATATTAAAATTCAAGCTGCAATATTTCCCAATCCATATGAACACAATGAGTCCCCAAAACATCCAGGAGACGTATAGACTCTGAGCACATTCTGAGTGGAACTGTCTTGTTTAAACAGCTTGTATGGGCTCTTGGAGCCACTGTGCTGCAGCTCAATTTTGGGGGGGGGTTGGATTTGTGTCCAGGTTGTTTGACAAGTCTTCTATAGCCTTTGGCCATATTTTATGAGAGTACAATTCTTTTTTTCAGATCATCAGAGAGTTCATTTCCAGTGACCAGTATGATAGAGTGAGAAAGCAATAACACCAAATTTACCACACCAGCTCCCCATTCACATCTGAGACTTTGTCAGTGGTTTAGACATTGATGGCTGTGTGTTGAGTTATTTTGACTGCACACCAAATTAACATTTTTCTACAAGCTGTACACTGACTACTTTACATTGTATTTTTAATCACTGGAAAAAATATATGAAAAACTGTACCTTTGATAATCTAGGAAAATACAGACTATAAATAATCCACAAAGTCCAAAAGTAAGAGGGCTTACACTGAACAGAAAAAAATAAGTGAGGGCCAAATTTACCCTATTACACCCTTTGCTAGAGACTGCCTAGCAAACAATATGGGGACATTGTCCCGATAAAGACGGCCCCACCCGAAACCTTGGCTATAATGCCCTGGTGCTCCCTGATAAGTAGGGGCCCAATAGAACAATAATCAAATTATAAAATACTAAGGCCTTTCCTTCCTAGGTTGTACAGGAATTTCTCTGGGGACAATGTAATATGTGTGAACAGTAAAGAAAACAGTGTCACACATAGAGATAATAAGGACACAAATACATAAATTGCAGGAACATATTCAAAATGGGTGTCCTACATATAGATATTTATTGGATCATTGACTAAAGCAAAGGCAGCAATATGGCAAATATAGGGTTAAGCTATTTTATCACACTTACCCCAGAGAGTCCGTATGGGGCATGAACTAGCCAACTTATGTGCCACTGCAGTGAACTTGAACATAGGAGTGGGCTCCTGTCACTGATGTCAAAAAATCCCACCTGCAAGTCCTTCGCACACTGCAATCCCAGTAAGGTCAATTTGAAAAGTTTACACACTGACTGATGTGGCCACTGCGTGACACTTTGATACAGATTGTGTGAGAAAAGACAGTTCTCAGCAACGTTGTCTCATGAAAAGATGTAACACAGTATTTACAAAAAGGTGAGGAGTGTACTCATTTTTGTGAGATACTGTATAGTGCCAACATATTCATTACTTTACAATTTAGAGGGTATATTTACAGACAAAGCCGAACATTACACAATTAAAAGCTACTTACAGATCAGGCACAAGGTGTAAGGGTCCTGCTCACAAGAGCTTAGAATCTGTGAGGGTGTATGGGTGAGACGAAGGGTGAGAAGTGCTTGGTTTACATAATGGTTGTAACGGTCCTAGGTAGAGCTGTAACAGTCCTAAGTAGTGGATCCACTGGGCCACCACAAGCGATGGCAAAGCCACTAGTCCAGGGAGTGGAGTCTAAGTGGGTCCCGGTCTTTTCACCAGAGCCCCGCAAAGGGGATGGACTTGCTGCGTCGGGATTCCACCTGGTCGCTACCCCTTGAAGTGACTTTGCTTGCGGTGGTAGCCAAGGTATAACGCAGTACCGAATCGGCAGGAAAACTCGTAGTCAGGGACGGGCCAGAAGGTCAGGGCAGGCAGCAAAGGATTGTAGTCGAAGAACATAAGCCGGAAGGACTGGTACACAGAAAAGGCAACTGGAATGTAGAAAGACTTCCGGGGGGGGGGGGGGGGGGGGGGGGGGGGGGGGGGGGGGGGGGGGGGGGGCGGGGGGGGGGGGGGGGGGGGGGGGGGGGGGGGGGGGGTATGTATGGCCTCGCATAGGTATAGGGCACTTGGAATCGGCGAGTACCCGGAAAAGGTGGAGCCATTATAAGGTCCAAGGCCCCCGGCCGCAAACCAATTACTACTGGCGCGCTGGCCCTTTAAATTTGACAGAGCCGGCGCGCTCTCACCCTAAGGAGCGGGTAAGCGTGCTCTGGCTCGTAGATGGCAGAGACAGAGCAGGAGCATGGTCAGGTAAGGAAGGGCGTCTGAGGGAGCAATGGGGACAACGGGGTCACCAGCACGCCCGCAGCCCGGACCACGGGCTGCTGCGCTGCTCATGACAGTACCCCCCCCCCTTAGGCTCCTCCCCCTCCCCCTGACTGCAGAAATCTCCAAGCAACCTTTGGTCCATGATGTTGTCCTCCGGCTGCCATGATGTTTCCTCAGGACAGAACCCCTTCAAATCAATAAGGAAATGACGTTTTCCCCTGATCGTATTCATGGCCAGAATTTCTTTAACAGTGAAGACATCGCTAGGTGCGGCCACCGTTGGCGGGACGGTGACAACCTCAGAATACCTGTGTCAGACAACCAGCTTAAGCAGGGAAACATGAAAGGAGTTAGGGATCCGCATCGAGGGGGTAAGCCGGACTTAGTAAGGCCACTGGGTTAATTTCTTCAGGACCAGGAAGGGACCGAGGAGCGGGGACCAGTTTGAGGATGGACCTTCAGGCGATATATTTGGAGGATAGCCAGACCTTATCCCCGGGAGAGAACGAAGGGGGGAGGCCTCCTAATTTTACCCCACGTAGCTTCCCCGGGTGGAGGCCGAGCAGAGAACGCTGATGCTGTTCCAAAGGGTCTCCAGGTCACAAACCAAGTTTCCAGGCGGGGATGTCAGGGGTGAAGACAGTGGGAGGGGTGGGGGGGAGTAAGTCCAAAAAACTACAAAAAACGGAGAGGCACCCCAGACTCCGAATCCAGAGAATTATAAGCAAATTCTGCCCAGGGTAACAGCCCCGACCAGTCGTCTTGCTGGGCCAACACCAAGGTAATTTTCCAGGATCTGGTTTACTCTTTGAGAACAGAGGGACCGCCAGAATCTGAAGACAAACTGTACCACGCAATCACAAATGTGTTGAGGGGTCCATGCAACCCAATTCTTCGGAAGAAAAGTGTGCAAAACGAGGTGCGGAAGGCAAACCCGGGCAGTGGTACAAAGTGCGCCATCCGGGGGGGGGGGGGGGGGGAAAAACCATCCACGTGACCAAAATGACAGTAACCGGGGAAAAGCGGAAGATCCGTTATCAAATCAATGGGAAAATGGGGCCACGGACAGTCCCCGGGAAAGGGCAGCGGCAGAAGCAAGCCCCCAGGCTTGAGGGGGGGTGTCTTGTTGCGGGCACATAAGACAGGGATTTCCCCAAAGTCCTTGACATCCATGACAAGGTCAGGGCCCCAATAGTAGTGGCCCAAAGCTGAAACCCTCCTTTTTTATAATCCCCGGGGGCTGCGGCGGGATTCCACCAGGTTTCCCACCCTGATGTGACTTTCTTGCGGGGGTAGCCAAGTTTAACGCAGTACCGAATCGGCGGAAAAACCCTAGTCGGGGCGGGCCCGAAGGTCAGGGAAAGGGAAACGAAGGAAACTGGTCGAAAAAATTAAAACCGGAAAAGGGCTGGTACCCAGAAAAGGCAACCGGAACTAGAAAGGGGTTCCTTGAAGGTTTTGGGGACTATGGGAAAGTGGAACCATTATAAAGGGCAGGGGTGGCAACACCAATTAAACCCGGGGTGGGTGGCCCTTTAAATTTTAAGAGCCGGGGCCCTCGCGCCCCAAGGAGCGGGGGAAAACGCGCTCGGGTCCCTAGAAAGGAAAAGACAGAGGGAGGAGCGTTGGGCAGGTAAGGAAGGGCTCTGGGGAGCAATGGGGGCAACGGGGGTTTCGAGCGCGCCTGCAGCCCCGGGGCCCCCCGGGGTGTGGCCCCCGCTTATACAGTACCCCCCCCTTTGGTTTTCCCCCTCCCTCCCGGCCTGCAGAAATCTTCGAAAACAACCTTTGGTCCATATGTTGTCCCCCGGGTTCCCCTGATCCTTTTTCAGGCCCGAACCCTTTTTCCCAAACAAAAGGAAAAGACCCTTTTCCCCCCGATGTCTTCATGGCCGAATATCCTTGCCAGGAGGGATTGCTGGAGACCCCCCCGGGGTGCAGCAAAACAAACCCGGGTTTGGTGGAATGATGTGAGGCGAGGGGGTCCTCACCCATCTCGCCCAAAGCCCTCCTTACGTTTTTCTCGGCAGGGGGGGAAATGGTCGTGAAGTTAAACACAAAAAAGGGGGCCCAACGAGCCTGCCGGGGTTTAAGGCCTTACCTTGGAATACACAAGATTCTTGGGGTTCCGAGTAAAAAACCCGGTGTTGAGCCCCCAACAAATTCCATTTTAAGGACAATTTAATGGCCAACAGCCCCAAGTCCCCAATTTGGAAGTTTTTTTCCCGCGGGAGAAACGTTTTGGGGCCCCCATGTCAGACTCCCTTTTTAAAAAAAAAATCTCGTTTTTCCCCCGGCCCTCCCTACGGGAGTTTCCACTTCCCCAGAAAAATTTTTCTAATTCCGTGCCAGAGGGGGGGGCCCCCCAAATCCCCTTGAGGGAAAAGGCATCTTGGGCCGCTTTGGCCACAACCTAAGATTGCCAGACTTCTTAGAAGGGGCCAAAAATGGGAGCCCCAGTGTCGAAAGTGCGGGAAAAAACGGGGCGGTATTTTAATTTGCAAACCCCCAAAAAACCCTGGATGGCCCGGAAAAGCCAGGGGGCGGGGCCCACTGCGGACGCAGACGTTTGGCCGGCCCTTTTTGAAGCCCCCTTGGGGGAGACAATATATTGGGAAAAGGGCAGGCTGGACTGGTGAAACTGGCACTTCTCAAATTTGGCGAAAAGGCGATTCTCCCGAAGACGACTGAGTACCTGGCGCACATGAAGACGGTGGGACTCGAGATCAGGCGAGAATATCAGAATGTCGTGCAGATACACAACCACGCAAACATACAAGAGGTCCCTGAAGATCTCGTTAACAAACCCCTGAAACACTGCAGGGGCGTTGCAGAGGCCGAAGGGCATAACTAGATATTCGAAATGCCCGTCCCGCGTGTTGAATGCCGTCTTCCATTCGTCGCCCTCCGGATACGGATAAGGTTGTATGCCCCTCGTAAGTCCAGTTTGGTGAAGATCTTGGCTCTGCGAAGCCGGTCGAAGAGCTCCGTGATCAGCGGCAGTGGGTAGTGGTTCTTCACCGAAATCTTACTAAGACCGCGGTAGTCGATGCAGGGACGTAGCGAGCCATAATTTTTTTCCACAAAGAAGAAGCCTGTTCCAGCTGGGGAAGAGGACTTGCGGATTAAGCCTTTCTTGCGGTTCTCCTGAATGTAGTCAGACGTGGCCTGGTCTCGGGGACAGACAGCGGGTAAATTCTGCCCCGAGTTGGGCTTTTGCCAGGCAAAGTCGATAGGCCAGTCGGGAGGGCGGGGAGCGGCAAGGACTCGCTTGTTTTTCGGAGAACACTCAGCTACCCCAGGCATCCTGGCACGCTTCAGGGCGAAAGGGGAAATGGAACACTGACAGGTGCGCAAACAACTGCTGGCAGTCCTGTCCCACGTGTAAAATTGACCGTTTTTCAGTCTAAGACAGGGGCGTGGCATTGTAGCCAGAGTAATCCCAACAGAATAGCAGACGAGGAACGGGGAAGTACATAGAACACGATCCTCTCGCCGTGGAGCGCCCCCACGCGCATAGTAACAGGCTCCATGCAGTATTGGATAGTGTCGCGCAGGACCACCCCACTCACAGAAGAAATCGCCAGAGGCTTAATGAGCAGATCGTGGGAAGGCGAAGCTTCGACACCAGGGCGGCATCCATAAAATTCCCCGCCGAACAGGAATCCAAGAAGGCAGACGCTTGAACTAGAAGTGATCTGTACCGGCATGGTCAGACGTGGAGAGGTACAGTTCACACCCAGAGACGCCTCTCCCACGTGCCCTAGGTGCCCGCGTTTCCCTGACACGGATGAAGCGGACAGTCCCGCGGAGTGGTCTGGAATCCCCAAATACGGCACAGTTCTCGGCGGCGTTGGGAACGCCCTGTACAGGAAAAAGCACAGTCGACTTGCATTGGTCTCCCGGAATCCTGTGGAGGTGGTAGAGGAGGCTTCTGGAACACCGGAGCCAAACGTGGAAAGCGACGAGGCCGAGCAGAGTCACGTTCCTGGCGGAGCTCCTCTTGTCTCTCGGAGAAGCGCACGTCAATCCGCGTGGCCAGGTGGATCAATTCAGACAGGGAAGCCGGAAGATCCCTTGCGGCCAAAGCATCCTTGACCCGACTAAAGAGGCCCTTCTTGAAAGTAGCACAAAGGGCGGCCTCATTCCAGGTCTGCTCCGAGGCCAGGGTGCGGAATTGAATGGCGTAGTCGCCAACCGAGGAGTCTCCCTGTCGTAAGTTCAGGAGTGCGGTCTCTGACGAAGCCCGTGCTGGTTCCTCAAAAAAGCAACGGAACTCCTTAAAAAGGCCTGCAAGTCGACAACCAGCGGGTCTCCCCTATTGCAGAGGGGGGGTCGCCCACACCAGAGCCTTCCCGGAGAGCAGGCTGAGGACGAACGCCACTTTTGCACGTTCGGAGGGAAACTAGTCAGTCATCAGTTCCATGTGCATAGAGCACTGAGTAATAAATCCCCTGCATAGATTCGGATCTTCGTCAAACTTCGAGGGAAGCGATAGCTGGAGCTTGGGTCCCATGGCGGCGAGAGAGCCGGCAGGTGCAGGGATGGGTGGTGATGGTGGCAGGCACTGCCGTTGAGAGGCGACGAGCTGTTGCATCATGGTCGTCAGTTGATCCAACTGTTGCGCCTGCTGCACCAGCTGCTGAGATTGCTGGGCAATGATGGATGTCAGATCTTCCACGCTGGGTAATGGAACCTTGGCGGGATCCATGGCTGATTCCAACTGTAGCAGTCCTAGGTAGAGCTGTAACGCATCCTAGGTAGTGGATCCACTGGGCCACCACAAGCGATGGCGGAAGCCACACCAGGAAGCAGAGTCTAAGGGGAACCCGGTTTTCACCAGAGCCCACAGCAAAGCGGGATGGACTTGCTGCGGCAGAATTACACCAGGTCGCTACCCCTGATGTGACTTGCTTGCGTTGGTAGCCAAGGTATAACGCAGTACCGAATCGGCGGCAAACTCGTAGTCAGGGACAGGCCAGAAGGTCAGGGCAGGCAGCAAAGGATTGTAGTCGAAGAACATAAGCCGGAAGGACTGGTACACAGAAAAGGCAACTGGAATGTAGAAAGAGCTTCCTCGCATAGGTATGGGCACTATGGAATCGGTGAGTACCCGGAAAAGGTGGAGCCATTATATAGGGTCAGCGGCCGGCAACACCAATTACTGGCGCGCTGGCCCTTTAAATTTGACAGAGTCGGCGCGCTCGCACCCTAAGGAGCGGGGAAGCGCGCTCCGGCTCGCAGATGGCAGAGACAGAGCAGGAGCATGGTCAGGTAAGGAAGGGCGCCCAAGGGAGCAGGTGCAGCCGCGGACCGCGGGGCCACCCTCCCCGGGCCCAATGGTGACAACGGGGTTACGGCGCTGCTCGTGACTATGGTTCAGCCATGTTGCATAAAAATGGGGTGGTTTACATTAAAAGTGGATGAACCTGCCACCCAGACCATACATTTATAAACAGATAAGTGCCTGTGAATGCCCAAGTGTAGAGAGTGACAGAAGTGTGTGAGACTGAAAGTGGGGGGTTAGCAATTAGGGATCTTGGTAAGCCTGCCTAATAAGATGTATTTCTAAGGCATACTTAAAACTATGGGAGTTATGAGTGTGCCTGATCGCCCGCAGTAGCATGTTCCAGAGAACTGGTACAGAACATACAAAATTTTGGAGACGGGCATGGGAGGTTCAGATGATTTAAGCGTGTAATTTAAGATCATCAGCAGAGTACAGAGACTGGGTAGGGGTATTGACAGAGATGAGGGAGGAAATGTAGGGGGTTCAGCACTGTGGAGAGCTTTATGGGTGAGAGTGATTAGTTTATGCTTTATTCTGTACAGAATGGGCAACCAGTGCAGAGACAGGCATAGGGTAGAGGCATCAGTATAGCGGTTTAAAAGAAAGAGGAGTCTGGCTGCTGCATTTATGGCAGATTGGAAAGAGGAGAGATTACAGAGAGAGAGACCAATAAGTAAGGTGTTATAGTAGTCAAGACAAGAAAGAATAAGAGTAACAGTGAGAGTCTGAGTTGTTTCTACAGTATGAAAAAGATGGATTATGGAGATGTTCTTGAGGTGCAGGTAACAAGAGTAGGCAAGGGATTGAATATATGGAGTGAAGGACAAATCAGAATCTAGTATGACTCCAGTACAGTGAGCTTGTTGCCTAGGAGTTATGGTGAGAAATAGCAGGATGAGTTGGTTAGTAGATGGCGGAATGACAAGAAGTTCAGTTTTAGCAAGGTTTAGTTTGAGATAGAGAGAACATGATGTCAGAGACAGCAACAGACAGTCACTGATGTCTTTCAGTTGGATGGGGGTGGTCTCACGGGAAGAGGTAAAAATGAGTCTCATCAGTGTAGAGATGGTACTGAAAGCCAAATCTGCTGATGGTTTATCCAATAGAGGTTGTGTAGAGTGAAAAGAGGAGAGAACCTAGAACTGATACATGAGGAACCTCAATAGCAAGAGGAAGAGGAGAAGTAGAATCTGCAAATGAGACACCACAGGAGTGGTCAGAAAGTTAGGATGAAAACCAAGAGAGAGCGGAGTCCTGGAGGCCAATGACACTGAGGAAGCTGAGGAGCAGTTGATATTATACAGTATCAAACACTGCTGAGAGATCCAGGAAAAGCAGCATTGAGTAGTTGCCGTGAAATTTAGCTGTGAGGAGATCATTTGAAACTTGAGCTAGAACTGTTTCTGTGGAGTGTAAAGTGCTGAAATCTGATTGCAGAGGGTTGAAAAGAGAGTTAATAGAGAGATTGTGGATTTGGTGAGAGTAGACTAAGCATTCCAAGAGTTTAGAGATGAAAGGCAAGTTAGAGACTGGTTGGTAATTAGCAGCACAGGATGGGTCCAGAGTGGGCTTTTTTTAGTAATGGGGTTATAAAAGGATTTTTAAAGGAGATTGGAAAGATCCCAGTGGAAATAGAAAGGTTAAGGATTGCAGTTAGGTTGGAGATCACATCTGGAGAAGTTCTTCTTCTGTCATTGGATCAGGTGCTGAGAGCAGATTAGCGGACTTGTGGTAGGGGAAAGGATGGATATTTCTTGGGGACAGAGATATGATGTTTTGCCAGATACTGTTACACAGTTACACACAGAAGCAGTGTGTTTCTGGTGTGCTATAAAATACATCCACAGATGTGTGTCTAACTCAGATTTCACCAATAAACCTTTCAAGAAGCTTCCAGAAGTTTCCAGAGACATGACATCATCATATGGTCTGTCCCAAGTTGTTTAAAGGCATAGTAGTCATTGTGTATACAAACTTTTGACTTTGCAGAAAGTAATAAAAATGCCTTAAAAGTCCACAAGTATGAAAATTTTCTAGGTCTAAAACTCACTTTGTTGCCCATAGCAACCAATCAGCGAGCCTCTTTCATATATATGTATTCATATAGTGCTCTGGAAAAATGAGAGGGGCACTGTGATTGGTTGCTATGGGCAACAAAGTGAATTATAGATCTAGATAGTTTTCATACATGTGGCCCTTAGTGTAGCTATGCTCTCTGCATGGACATTAATATCCCATTGACAAGATGTTTAAAGTTGACCAGCAGTTGGCAAGTAGTTAAACAAAAATAAATTTCAAACTCTTCTCTCAATGCAAAACGGTTTGATAACAATAAATGCTATAAAATAATAAGAGTTTTACAGAAAAGAAGGTACCTCTCCACGTTGGATCCCTAAACAGATATCCTTTACAGCACAGAACCTTTTATTTTTGAAATGTCTGTAAGACTTCCTTAAGTTATACAGTAGAAGCTTGTCATTTGCTGTCCTTCCTTCAAGTAAACGCCTACGTTCAAACTCAACATCTATATCATCAGCAAGATGTAGCAAAGAAGTACTGTGCCTGAAAAAATAAATATTCCATAAATACTACATTGCCGGCTCTATTTATAAACTATGTTTTCAGAAGCAAAGCATTGTACCTCTATATAATAAAAATAGAAATGTTATAGTAGTTCAAAGATAACTATAAATATTTTATTTAATTAAATGTTATTTATAGGTATGTACAACCCCAATTTCAATAAAGTTTGGACACTGTTTAAAAGGTAAAAATAATGCAACCATTAGCTATATTACATTCACAACAGAACATACAGTAGAACACATATCAGAGGTTAAAAATTAGAAATGTTTAAATTGTAGTTGAAAAAGCAACTCATTTACAAATTGATGGGAGCAACACATCCCAAACATGTAGGGACAGGTCATTTTTTAGCACCCCCTCTTTTTTATGCATGACTTCTTTGCATAATAGAGCTTAAGTTTGTGATTTGCACAGTAAGCTGTGTTCAGAATGATTTCTGGAAGTATTCTTAGGCCTATCAGTGATTTGATTGACCAAGTCATGCCTGTTTTTAATGCAGTGCTGCTTGAGAGCCCATAGATCACAAGCACTCAGGACAGTCATCCTAGTCCCTTTTGCACACAGTCATTCTTTGAATTTTTTGATGATATGTACTATAGATGATGGGATATTCAAAATCGTTGTGATTTTATGTTGAGGTACATTTTTATGAAATTGCTCCACAGGTTTTGGATGCAATTTTTCATAGATCTTTTAACCATTAGCTTTTAACCATGTTTGCTTCTGATAGGCTCTGTCTCTCTAACATGCTCTTTTCATAAACAGTCTTGTGACTTGATGTGAAAAACATCTGAAGGGTAAATTATCACTTATTTTACAGCCTCTTGTTAACTGTGTCCCAGCTATTTTGAGTTATGGTGATGCCGTCAATTTCTAAGTTAGTTCGTTTTTTAACCCCTCCACAATATTTGACTTAAGTTTACATCATATTCGGAAATGTGTTTTCGTACATTGCATTATATTTATGGCAAGCTGATCATATAGGCTCAAAAGCAGATCCTGCAGAATCGCTGTGGGGAAACAGCTGTATGCCATAGCTAGTGTCCTGTGCTACTGACTGGGATCTGAGTTTACATACAAAATGTTGTAAAAATTTGAAAAAAATGTTTACAGTTCAAAAATTATTGCGTGTAAGACATATAGTTATACCACACTAAATATTCTACGAATAGCACTAACCATATGTCTACTTTGTTTGCATTATTGTCTTTGTTATTTTTTTAGGTATTAGGAGGCATATAAATTTTGTAGCAAATTTTCACCTTTTCAAGAAAGTTTGCATCACAGATTTTTTTAGGGACCAGTCCGGTTGGATGTGGCTTTGAGGGGCGTGTAGGTGAGACACCCACATAAATGACTACATTTAAGAAACTGCATCTCTTAAAGTATTCAAAACAGCATTAAGTTAGTTTTACACGGTAGGTGTTTCACAGGAATTGAAGCAAATTAGAGGTGAAATTTCAATTTATTTATTTATTTTTTTTTGCAGATTTTTTATTGTAATCATTTACATACTGGAACACAATAGATGTTAACAGGAAATTTCAACACAATATTTATTCCACGGATTCTGCCATTTTTAGAGATAGCCAATAGGTGTTTCTAGTGCGCTATTTGACTCAAACACAAGCTGCAAAATAGGGATTACTGGATTTTAGGGTCTCTTTTTATTTGGGTAATTTTTAGGCATCATTTCAGGTCGGCGGAAACCCTAAGGTGTTAAAACTTGATAAACCTCTCTAAGAAGACTTCATTTCAGAAATTATACACATTTAGGAATATGTACAGGGGTGTGGTGAGCATATTAACCCCACAGATGTTTCACAGATTTTTTTTCCAATAATAATTGGAAATAATTTTTTTTCCAATAATATACAGTTTTAGCTGAAAATGTTTCATTTTTTCAAGAATTATGAAAAAAGCACTAGAAAGCTGTTGTAATTTCTTCCAAGCATGGCAATGTCCTATATGAGGGTGTAAGCTGCTCTTTGGGCGCATGGAAAAGTGTACCAAGGAACACTATTTGGCTTTTGGAAGGCAGATTTTGTTTGGTGTTTCATTTTGAAACCCCCTTAAGTACCAGAACAGGTGAAACCTTCCAGAGATCACCCCATTTCGGAATCAGCCTTCCCTTAGGGAATTTATCTAGGGGAGTACTGTACATTTAAAACCCACAGGCATTTCAAGTTTTTAGCACTGGGCTGAGAAAATTTAAAAAAAACAAAAAAACTAAATCAAAACAATATCAATTTTAAATAGTTTTTTTATGTTCTACCACTTTTACACAGTTTTTTTTAAAGCTGAGTTGATGCTTTCATTCTCACATGACAATTTGATCGATCACACAGCGGGGTGCCAATGAAGAAGGAAGATGTGTGGCCGCAATTGATTTTGGCATCTAAAATATTTAATCAGCAGCGACCATAGAGTAAACTCTGATCCTGGCCGATAACACAGGACACCAGCTGTAGCAATAGTACAGTCTCTGTTTTTGAGCCTGGATGGTGCTATTACCGATATAATCAGATGTAGTACTAATGAACAACTTTTTTATATTTGTTTTAGATCTATGCTTTTTCATACTTTGCAAGAATTACAAATCCTTACCCTAATGTTTTAAATGATAATCCATTTATGTAAAGTCTCAACAACATGAAAATGCTTCCTTCTATCACCATCTTAATGTAGATCCAGCCAAGAGAATCTAAATGAAATGGGCTACTGTAAGAATGGATTCCAAAGCCTTCATCAAGATCATACTTCACCTGCCTGAAGGCTAGCTCCATCAAGCCATGACCAAGACAAAATTGAGGGAAAACCAGGAAAATCCGTTTCAATATGTCATGGCTTTGTTTCAAACCCTACAACAAAATAGATCAAATATTTATTTTTTGATAGACTGTTAATTGTAAACACATGAGATCATGTAATAATTTCTCAAAATGCAATAAACTCAAAATAGAAAAATAAACCAAAACAGTTTGTCCTCCATTTTTCAAAAAATCATAAAATCCTAGCAGTTTTTATATTATTTAAAAAAAAGTTTTGATTTATTTTGATCATGTATTATAAGTGGGGTAACTTTTACTCCCACCCTTCCTTTTTTCTAATAATATTGAAACAAACAGTATGTTGTTTCAGCTGACAAATATCACATCCATGGTTTAAATGCATTGTTACTGCTATTTATTCCAATAGCTTTCTCTATATATGCAGTATCTTAAAAAGAGTGCATCTTTTGGACAAATAAAGTCCATAAAACAATGTCATATACTTGTATGTTAATTGAGTTGTTTGCACAACATGATACTGATAAATGTAATGAATGTGTGTGTGTATATTAAAAATGTGTGTCAGTCCTTTGACAACTTTTCATTCTCAGTGGGTAATAGACAATAAGCAAGGAACGCCTTCCAAAAGACACTCTCGCTTTGGCAAACAAAGGGAAAGAAACTGTCAGGTTGTCATGCTTTTCTTTTTTATTATTTAAGAGAACCTGTCACATAGGTTATGCCCTCCTTGCTGAGGACAGCACAAGCTAGTGTCAGACATGCTGTTTCCAGCGCTGTGTCCCTTATTCTGTAAGATACAGTAATTTCAGAGCATTTAATACTCAATTCTGACAGTTTGCAATCTGCTATACCAGATAGGAGTCCAGCTTAATAATGACCAGGTGTTAACCCCACCAACCCACAAAATGCTCCGCCCACTCATGGCCAATTCAAACTTTTACTGTGAATAGGTAGACACCTATGAATAAATAACAGGTGCGCTGGCTAACCATGGGTCAGTGACGCTAATGTCTGGTCATGAATAAACGGGACACCTGTCTGGGAAAGCAGGTCACAAACTGAGAGATTTGAGCATTTGATACTCTGAAACTATTACATTTTACAGAATAAGGGACACACCACTGGAATCGGCATTAGTGTTGAGCAATTATTATCGACAAAGTTGAAATCGGCACAGTTTTTATGTTGATCGAAATTTTTAGATCATGCGATAATTTAGGTTGAAATCTGTGCATCATCTATTAAGATCACGCCATTTTCGGCGCTTCCTTTCATTTTGGCGGCCAGCAAATCAGCTTACAGAATAGAGCAGGGTGAGATGTGTGTGCAACGTCATGACTGGGATGTGTATGGTTGCGATTGGCTGGAAAAATCACATGACCTCGTTTTATATAGAACAGCCCTTCCTGTTCAGCCTCAGTGTCTCTCAGCATCTCATAGCAGTAGGACGTGCGCTCTGCCTGTGTCCAACCAGCTCAGCGAAATTATTCTATTTCTTCACAGAGAAAGCTCTACTGTTAGCTGTGATCCTTACAACTTAGTTAGATTAGAGATTGGAAGATTTTATGTAGTTAGGTAGAGAATTTTAAAGGAGCATCTACTGCTGTAAAGTCACGGGGAGGAGCGGTGGGGGAGGGGGGCGGGGGGGCCCCCGCGGGCGAACACAGACAAGCTCTATAAAGAATACTGGATAAAGTTCACCACGACTTATTTTACACATTGCACTGAAATAGCTTTATTATTAACTGTTTTCTATTAAAATATTTCCTGGATATTGGGCAGCCTGAACTTATATTAGGATACACACCTGGCACTTAAATGTGAATACAGCAATTTTGTAGTCACCACAGGTGAATTGAAAGGTGCCAAAAATACCTTTTATTATCCGAATACATTACAGATACGTGTTTTTTGCACTTTTACCCAGTCCAGATTTGTTGATAGAGCCACCTTGCAGTTAAATTTGAATCCAGCAATTGTGTAGTTACCACAGGTGAATTGATAGGTGCCAAAAAATACTCTTTATTATCCGAATAATATGCAGGTCTCTTTGTTAGGTGCAAAACTCCACTTTAAATATGAGTATACATTTCAGATAGGTGTTCATTTTCAATTTTGCCCATTCCACCTTTGTTGATATATCCACCTTGAAGTTAAATTAGAATCCAGCAATTTTGTAGTTAGAACAGGTTGATAGGTGCCAAAAATACCTTGTATTATCCGAATAAGTTTCAGATATGTGTTTTTTTACTTTGGCGCACTACAGCTTTGTTCATTGAGGCTCCTTGCACTTAAATGTGATTACTGCAATTTTGTAGTCACCACAGGTGAATTGATAGGTGCCAAAAAATACCTTTAATTATCTGAAAACAATACATATACTTGTTATTTGACTTTGGCGCACTACAGCTTTGTTCATTCAGGCACATTGCACTTAAAAGTGAATACAGAAATTGTGTAGTCACCACAGGTGAATTGATAGATGCCAAAAATACCTTTTATTATCCGAATACATTACAGATACGTTTTTTTTTGCACTTTTTCCCAGTCCAGATTTGTTGATAGAGACACCTTGCAGTTAAATTTGAATCCATCTATTTTGTAGTTATCACAGGTGAATTGATAGGTTGCAAAAAATACCTTTTATTATCATAATACATTACAGATACGTGTTTTTTTACTTTGGCGCACTACAGCTTTGTTCATTGAGGCACCTTGCACTTAAATGTGAATACAGTAATTTTGTAGTCACCACAGGTGAATTGAAAGGTGCCAAAAATATCTTGTATTATCCGAATACATTTCAGATACGTGTTTTTTCACTTTGGCGCAGGCCAGCTTTGTTGCTAGATCTACTTTGCAGTTAAATTTGAATCCAGCAATTTTGAAGTCGCCACAGGTGAATTAATAGGTGCCAAAAAATACCTTTTATTATCCGAATACATTACAGATACGTGTTTTTTGACTTTGGCGCACTACAGCTTTGTTCATTGAGGCACCTTGCACTTAAATGTGAAGTACAGCAATTTTTTATTCACCACAGGGGAATTGAAAGGTATCAAAAATACTTTATTATCCGAATACAACTTTCAGATACGTGTTTTTTGCACTTTTGCCCAGTCCAGATTTGTTGATAGAGCCACCTTGCAGTTAAATTTGAATCCAGCAATTGTGTAGTTACCACAGGTGAATTGATAGGTGCCAAAAAATACTCTTTATTATCCGAATAATATGCAGTTAGCTTTGTTAGGTGCAAAAACTCCACTTAATTATCAGTATACATTTCAGATAGGTTTCATTTTCCAATTTTGCCCATTCCACCTTTGTTGATATATCACCTTGCAGTTAAATTAAAATCCAGCAGTTTTGAGTCAGAACAGGTTGATAGGTACCAAAAATACCTTGTATTATCCGAATAAATTTCAGATACGTGTTTTTTTTGACTTTGGCACACTACAACTTTGTTCATTGAGGCACCTTGCACTTAAATGTGATTACTGCAATTTTTTGTAGTCACCGACAGGTGAATATGAAAAGGTGCCAAAAAATACCTTTTTATTATCCGAATACATTACAGATATGTGCTTTTTGACTTTGGCGCACTACAGCTTTGTTCATTGAGGCACGTTGCACTTAAATTTGAATACAGCAATTTTGTAGTCACCACAGGTGAATTGAAAGGTGCCAAAAATACCTTTTATTATCCGAATACATCACAGGTACGTGTTTTTTTGCACTTTTGCCCAGTCCAGCTTTGTTCATTGAGGCACCTTGCAGTTAAATTTTAATCCAGCAATTGTGTAGTTACCACAGGTGAATTGATAGGTGCCAAAAAATCCCTTTTATTATCATAATACATTACCGATCCGTGTTTTTTCACTTGGGCGCACTACAGCTTTGTTCATTGAGCACCTTGCACTTAAATGTGAATACAGTAATTTTGTAGTCACCACAGGTGAATTGAAAGGTGCCAAAAATATCCTTGTATTATCCGAATACATTTCAGATACGTGTTTTTTTCACTTTGGCGCAGGCCAGCTTTGTTGCTAGATCTACTTTGCAGTTAAATTTGAATCCAGCAATTTTGAAGTCGCCACAGGTGAATTAATAGGTGCCAAAAATACCTTTTATTATCCGAATACATTACAGATACGTGTTTTTTGACTTTGGCGCACTACAGCTTTATTCATTGAGGCACCTTGCACTTAAATCTGAATACAGCAATTTTGTAGACACCACATCTGAATTGAAAGTAGTCAAAAATACCTTTTATTATCGAATACATTACAGATACGTTTTTTGCACTTTTGCCCAGCCAGATTGTGTTGATATATCCACCTTGCAGTTAAATTTGAATCCAGCAATTTTGAAGTCGCCACAGGTGAATTAATAGGTGCCAAAAAATACCTTTTATTATCAGAATACATTACAGATACTTCTTTTTTCACTTTGGCGCACTACAGCTTTGTTCATTGAGGCACCTTGCACTTAAATGTGAATACAGCAATTTTGTAGTCACCACAGGGGAATTGAAAGGTGCCAAAAATACCTTTTATTATCCGAATACATTACAGATACGTATTTTTTTCACTTTTGCCCAGTCCAGATTTGTTGATAGAGACAAACCTTGCAAATTAAATTGAATCCAGCAATTGTGTAGTTACCACAGGTGAATTGATACGGGGCCAAAAAATACCATTTATTATCCGAATAACATTACAGATTCGTGTTTTTTTACTTTGGCGCACTACAGCTTTGTTCATTGAGGCACCTTACACTTAAATGTGAATACAGCAATTTTGTAGTCACCACAGGTGAATTGAAAGGTGCCAAAAATACCTTGTATTATCCGAATACATTTCAGATACATGTTTTTTCACTTTGGCGCAGGCCAGCTTTGTTGATAGATCTACTTTGCAGTTAAATGTAAATACAGCAATTTTGTAGTCAACACAGGTGAATTGAAAGGTGCCAAAATACCTTGTATTATCCGAATACATTAAAGATACGTGTTTTTTGACTTTGGCGCACTACAGCTTTGTTCATTGAGGCACCTTCCACTTAAATGTGAATACTGCAATTTTGTAGTCATCACAGGTGAATTGAAAGGTGCCAAAAATAACTTTTATTATCCGAATACATTTTCAGATACATGTTTTTTCACTTTGGCGCAGGCAGCTTTGTTGATAGAGCTACTTTGCAGTTAAATGTGAATACAGCAATTTTGTAGTCACCACAGGTGAATTGATAGGTGCCAAAAAATACCTTTTATTATCCGAATACATTACAGATACGTGTTTTTTCACTTTGGCGCACTACAGCTTTGTTCATTGAGGCACCTTGCACTTAAATGTGAATACAGTAATTTTGTAGTCACCACAGGTGAATTGAAAGGTGCCAAAAAATACCTTTTATTATCCGAATACATTACAGATACGTGTTTTTTGCACTTTTGCCCAGTCCAGATTTGTTGATAGAGCCACCTTGCAGTTAAATTTGAATCCAGCAATTGTGTAGTTACCACAGGTGAATTTATAGGTGCCAAAAAAAAACCTTTTATTATCCGAATACATTACAGATACGTGTTTTTTTGACTTTGGCGCACTACAGCTTTGTTCATTGAGGCACCTTGCAGTTAAATGTGAATACAGCAATTTTGTAGTCACCACAGGTGAATGGAAAGGTGTCAAAAATACCTTTTATTATCCGAATACATTTCAGATACGTGTTTTTTCACTTTGGCGCAGGCCAGCTTTGTTGATAGATCTACTTTGCAGTTAAACTTGAATTCAGCAATTTTGTAGTCACCACAGGTGAATTGATAGGTGCCAAAAAATACCTTTTATTATCCGAATACATTACAGATACGTGTTTTTTCACTTTGGCGCAATACAGCTTTGTTCATTGAGGCACCTTGCACTTAAATGTGAATACAGCAATTTTGTAGTCACCACAGGTGAATTGAAAGGTGCCAAAAATACCTTGTATTATCCGAATACATTACAGATACGTGTTTTTTGACTTTGGCGCACTACAGCTTTGTTCATTGAGGCACCTTGCACTTAAATGTGAATACAGCAATTTTGTAGTCACCACAAGTGAATTGAAAGGTGCCAAAAATACCTTGTATTATCCGAATACATTTCAGATATGTGTTTTTTTCACTTTGGCGCAGGCCAGCTTTGTTGATAGATCTACTTTGCAGTTAAATGTGAATACAGCAATTTTGTTTTGATTTGAGGGATTTGAGAATAGCTGTGATTTGCCGTCTTTTAATAAGAGACTTTCCAAAACTCTTCCATACCTTCTCAAATTTTTATATTTCTGAACATGGAGCAAAATGCAGGTGATAAGCGAGCAAAGAGGGGGTAGGACATGGAGGTAGAGGTACGAGAGAAGGTGCTCCTTTCAGTGCTGGTGACAAAACGCATGCCAGCGGATCGTCGGTTGAAGGACGGTCAGGCCAGACATCGCTGGGTCAGGGCCCTGTGAATCTCAGTAACGAGCAGCGTCGCCAATCTGTCCTTCAGTGGTTAAAGCAACCTGCATCCAGCAGTCTTACCTCCTTTTCCTCCCAGTCACGGCCACAAATCATCAGCATCCGTCCAACATTAAGCAGCACATATGTCAACTCGTGTACCCACCACTGTGGATAATCCATTTTCTGAAGACCTCTTTGATGACAAAATGCGGTTGGGGTCAGAACGCATGTCAAAAGATCAAGAGTCCAAAGATGATGATTTTCTCTGCTGTGACGCCCAGTTACTGATGCCATCAGAGAAGGAGAAGGAAGCCGGTCAATCGGCAAAAATCCCGGGCGGTCGGCAACGCCTTGCAGTCACTCTTGCTTGTAGCCCGCAGCTCCTGGATGCAGAATGTCAGGACGACGAAGTCACCTGTGTTGATGATGATGATGACGACATTGCGGATCCAACGTGGTCTTTTCATCAGAACTTGCTTGCGAGCGCTTCATCACTGGATGAGGAGGAAGACGATGGGGTAGTGTCAGTATGGGTTCCGCCTCAAAAAGGGAGAGGGCGGTCGCAGAAGTCCGCTGATATGATTCCGCCAGCCACGGTCAGCGCAAACCCCGCTCCTCGCTTATCGCCGTCAAAAAGGTCCAGGACCTCTCAAGCCTGGGCCTTCTTTGAGCAAGCCTCTGATTCACCCAGCGATGTCATATGCCGCCTTTGCCGTAAACGCATAAGTAGAGGCAAAAACCTTAGGTGGTTAACCACCACCAACATGTCTAGACACATGCAGCGAATGCATGAGTTGAAATGGAGGCAACACTTCGCCAAAAAAGGCCAGATCGACGCCGGGCCTCCAACCACTGTCACACCCTCTGTCTCCGCCTCCTCCTCCTCCACCACCACCAAGCGTTCCTCAGCTGCCCATGTCTCTCAGAGTCATGATCAGGGATCAGCCTCCGCTTCAGCCTCCACCGTCGCCCGAGTACCACCAGCACCACCAGAGACCCATCCTACCCCTTCTCCTTCCGCCAGTTTGATGACCTGCACGCCGTACAGCGGCCAGTCTAGCAGCCAGCCTTCTGTCTTCCAGGTTTGGGAGCAGAAGAAACACTTTAACCCAAACCATCCCAAAGCCAAAAGCCTGAATGTCGGCATTGCCAGGCTTTTGGCCTTGGAAATGTTGCCTTTCCGTCTGGTGGACACAGATGGGTTCCGCCACATCATGGCCCTTGCCTGCCCCCAATACCAGATGCCGAGCAGGCATTTCTTTGCCAGAAAAGCCATCCCTGCCCGGGCCAGCCACGTGTCATCTAAAATTTCAAGCGCGTTGTCTGCATCTGTGGCCGGAAAAGTCCATCTGACCACCGACACATGGACTAGTAAGCACGGCCAAGGCCGCTATATCTCTGTGACAGCTCACTGGGTGAGCTGGGTGGATGTCTCTGGGGGTGACAGTGGCTCTCAGGCTCGGCGCACGCTCTTCAAAACCGCAGGGATGGTGCAGGGTTCTTTCCCCCAAGGTCCTCTGGTGGCATCACGTGCCCATAGAAACCAGGCCGTGTTGAAATTAATCTGTCTTGGAGACCGTCCCCACACAGGTCAGGAGCTGTGGACGGCTCTCCGCAACGAGACCGAGCGCTGGCTGGGTGCCAAGAACCTTGTGCCAGGCAAGGTGGTGTGCGATAACGGGCGAAATCTGCTGGCCGCCCTTAAGATCGGTAGGCTGGACTACATCCCTTTCCACATGTCATGAACCTTGTCGTCCAGAAATTTCTAAAGAGCTACCCGGGTCTGGACTGCCTGCTGAGGAAGGCTCGAAGTCTAAGTTCGCACTTCCGCCGTTCGCACCCTGCTTCGTCCCGCCTGGCTGTGTTGCAGCGTCAGCTCGGCCTCCCCGTCAACCGTCTCATTGTTGACGTGGCAACATGCTGGAATTCCACCCTCCACATGCTCCAGCGATTGTGGCAGCAGCGCAATGCCATTACGCAGTACGAAGTGACACATGGCCTGACAAGCAGCGGTGCGGACCTCGGGGTGTTGATCCACCGAGAGTGGAGGCAGGTAAAAGAGCTCTGCACCATTCTTGCCAGTTTTGAAGAAGCCACCAAAATGGTCAGTGCGGACAATGCCCTTGTCAGCATGAGCATTGTGGTGATCTTAGTTCTGGAACGATCGTTGGACACTCTGAAACAACAGGTCCCGCCAGCGATGGAGGAGGAGACAGACACAGATGCGGACACGGAGCCTTTCTCTCCGTCAAATCCACAAGGCCCGACAGTTTCACAATTTCATCGGTCTTCATTAGGCAGTGGTTCGGGGTCCAGGGCTAGTGCAAGGTGGCGCATCAGCTCTCAGGGTGCATCATCTCAGGCAAGTCAGGGCTGTGTTGAAGCTGTGCCGGAGGCAGCGGAGGAGGAGGAGGAGGAGGTATTCCTAGACACCGACGTTACCGACGTTCCTGCCTTGGAAAGAGGTTGGCGCGAATTTGAGGCGGAGGAGGAAGATGAGGAAGATCAGTTTGCTAGTGCCCCTCGACCCAGAGGCTTGGGAAATCAAGGCTCCATCTCTCACATGAGTGCTTGGATGCTCCATTTCCTCCAACATGATCCTCGCATTAAGGCCATCAAATGAACAACAGTTACTGGGTGGCCACCCTCCTGGATCCCCGGTACAAAACAAAACTCAGCACTTTCCTTCCACCCACCCAAATAGAGAGTAAATTGCAGGAAATGGAGACCTTGCTGATTGATCAACTGGAGACATCTGTTGCGTCTGCTTCACGTTCTTCAAATGTCACGGTGGAACAACATCAGCGACGTGACAGCAGTAGAGTGCCAAGTAGCCATAGCGGCAGCAGCAGCAGGCAAGGTGGCAGAAGCCTAATGGGTGACCTCTGGCAATCTTTATTTACCACCTCACCAACGCATGCAATGCAGGGCACACATCCAACACACAGAGACCAGCTTAAGATCATGGTGCACGACTATCTGCGTCTCAACACCGATGTTTTTGTATGTGTTCGGGACCCAATAGACTTCTGGGTATCCAAAATGGACGAATGGCCCGAGCTCGCTCGCCACGCCATAGAGGTGTTGTCCTGCCCAACAGCCAGCGTCATATCTGAGCGGACCTTCAGCACAGCTGGAGGAGTCATTACAGACAAACGCATCCGGCTTTCCACAGATAATGTGGATCGTTTGACTTTCATCAAGATGAATCAGGCATGGATCTCTGATGATGTTGTGGCCCCAATTGCCAAGGTCACTGATTAGTTGCCGGTCTACTTCACATTCCTCTTTAAACAGAAATGGTCCTCTTGAAAACTTTTTTTTAAAATGATCATTTCTTACTGCAATTTTTATTCTCTTTTCCCAACAGTTCATTTTGCTGGTTTTGCTGTGAGGAGACTGTAAAAGACAGCAAGGTTTCATGACAACACCGTATTCCATTTACTCACTTTATCTTTAGAAGTTTTCGCATTGTCAATGGTTTTGAGGTCATGTTGCTGTGAGATACAGCTATAACTATGGTCCTTTGGAACAGAAATGTGGCTTCTAAGTGGCATTTCTCCCTCACAATTTTTAATAGTGGCTGAGAAGTCATATTTATAATTTTTTGGGTCATGTTGCTGTGAGATACAGCAATAATCATGGTCCTTTGGAACAGAAATGTGGCTTCTAAGTGGCATTTCTCCCTCACAATTTTTTACAGTGGCTGAGAAGTCATTTTTATAATTTTTTGGGTCATGCTGCTTTGAAATGCAGCAATACTACAGGTCCTATTATAAAAAAAATGTTGTTTCTAACAGACATTTGTTCTTCACAATTGTCCAAAGTGGCTCAAGGGTCATGCTTTGAATTTTTGGGGGCATTTTGCTGTGACATGCAGCTATACTACAGGTCCTATTATAAAAAAAAATGTTGTTTCTAACAGACATTTGTTCTTCACAATTGTCCAAAGTGGCTCAAGGGTCATGCTTTGAATTTTTAGGGGCATTTTGCTGTGACATGCAGCTATACTACAGGTCCTATTATTAAAAATGTTTTTGTTTCTAACAGACATTTGTTCTTCACAATTGTCAAGAGTGGCTCAAGGGTGATGGTGCTGTCAGAAACAGGAATAGGTAGGACACTGTTAATGGACACATATTGCAAAATGACTTGTTTTTGCAAGATCTTTAACATAGCTAGCAATCCCTGTATTGAGACAACCATTTAATACAATTAAAAAAGAGAAACAAAGATGGTGGGATTCCATCCTATTTTAAAAATGTGTTTTCTAGAATTAAACTACTAAAAAACTTGCATGTACAAAATAGCTGGTAAAAAATTCCTCTGAATTGTACAAGGGAGGTACAGGAAAACTTGACCAGATGTAGGGTTATTCAGAGGACATGGAGTATGGAGCACGGACAGAGAACAAAGTACAGAGACAATTTCCTCCAGCACGTTGAGTAAAATGAGAAAAAGAATGCCAAGAAAAAGGGCACCTGGGTGGAACAGAAGCGTTACCAACCAGTATTTCCAAGTGAAGCTCAATTGGTCCACACTCATACGGAGGGGCAAGCGCTACCCAGGACAGGGACAGTATATGTCCAGTGAAACTAAAATGGTGGTTGAAAGACTCCTTTTTCCGGCACTTTTTAATCTGGGGGTCATGCAGGTTTGGGGCTCATGCTGTGGCCCAGGACAGGTATAGTCCATGTCCAGTTCAACTAAAATGGTGGTTGAAAGACTCCTTTTTCCGGCACTTTTTAAATGTGGGGGTCATGCAGGTTTGGGGCTCATGCTGTGGCCCAGGACAGGTATAGTCAATGTCCAGTGAAACTAAAATGGTGGTTGAAAGACTCCTTTTTCCGGCACTTTTTAAATGTGGGGGTCATGCAGGTTTGGGGCTCATGCTGTGGCCCAGGACAGGTATAGTCAATGTCCAGTGAAACTAAAATGGTGGTTGAAAGACTCCTTTTTCCGGCACATTTTAATCTGGGGGTCATGCAGGTTTGGGGCTCATGCTGTGGCCCAGGACAGGGATAGTCAATGTCCAGTTCAACTAAAATGGTGGTTGAAAGACTCCTTTTTCCGGCACTTTTTAAATGTGGGGGTCATGCAGGTTTGGGGCTCATGCTGCGTTCCAGGACAGGGATATTCAATGTCCAGTTCAAGTAAAATGATGGTTCAAATCATACTGCCTTCTGGCACTTTTTAATTTGTGGGTGATGCAGGTTTAAGGGTCATGCTGTGGTACAAGACAGGGATAGTGAATGGTCTGTGATTTTTTTTCTGTGGCTTTTATAACCTAAGTGTGTTGCCTAAGATGTAGCAGGTATCCATTTGACTGTTGTGGCTGTTAATTCCAGCTTCTCCAGCCCTGTTTGGGTGTAAGAATGAAGGTGTTGTTGCTCTCCCATAGACTTTAATGGTCATCGATCATAATCTACCATCGACCATCGAATATCTTGTCGATGACGGTCGACTATCGACCATCGACCGATGTCGATGGCCAATGTAATCGCTCAACACTAATCGGCATGTCTGTCACTACCTTGTGCTGTGGTCAGCAAGGGGATCATAACTAGGCATGAGCGATTGTGTCAACAATCGTTATCGAGTCGATAGTCGATATCGGCAATTATCATATCGATAGTCGATAGCAGATTATCGCCGATGACCATTAAAGTCTATGGGAGAGGAACAACAGCTTCATTCTTACACCCAAACAGGTGAGGAGAAGCTGGAATTAACATCCACAACATTAAACTGGATATGTGCTACATCTTAGACAAGACAATTAGGCTATAAAAGTCACAGAAAAAAATTCATAGGCTAAAATAATTCATTATGTTCAATGGCTAACTGAAAACATGAGGACGGCTTAGCCACAGCATGTACAGCGGTAGCAGCTACAAAGGGGCCCCTTTCACACAAAACAATACACCAGTATTGGAAATGGCACATGGCAACTGGCAGGAGACCCCTATCACTTTTTGCTCCAGGGACCAACATCTCGTCACATATGTGGTGGCAGCAAGAACGTCCCAACCGGGAACGCAGAGGTTCAGCTGGCAGGGCCATAGTGGGTCCAGTTGGTCAACGAGCCATGTCTCAAATTCCTGAATTCTACTGTCAATTTGTGTGTGTGGAACGAAATTGCTCATTTTTTATTTGGAATTTAGATCAAGGAGGGTTGACACCCAGTAACCGCTGTTCATTTTGATGGCCTTGAAGCATGGCAAATACGCTTTCTTCATTAAAACCTTTACTATTGGTTTCTTTTACAACGGCATGACCCCAAAACCAGCAAAGATGTCCTTGATGGACCTTCAGAATAAAAAGTGCCGTAAGAAACAAGTATTTGAACCACTATTTTAGTGAAATGGACATTGACTATCCCTGTCCTTTAATGCAGCATGACCCCAAAATCCACACAGATGCTTTTATGGACCCTCAGAATAAAAAGTGCTGGAAGAAAGTATTATTTGAACCAGTATTTTAGTGAAGTGGGCATTGACTATCCATGTCCTGTACCGCAGCATGACCCACACACCTGCATGATCCACATATTAAAAAGTGCCAGAAGAAAGTAGTCTTTGAACCACCATTTTAGTTGAACTGGACATTGACTATCCCTGTCCTGTACCACAGCATGACCCCCAAACCTGTAAAACCCAGAGATTAAAAAGTGCCGGAAGAAAGTAGTATTTGAAGCAGTATTTTAGTTGAACAGAACATTGACTATACCTGTCCTGTACCACAGCATGACCCTCAAACCTGCATGACCCATAGATTAAAAAGTGCCGGAAGAAAGTAGTCTTTGAACCACCATTTTAGTTGAACTGGACTTTGACTATGCCTGTTCTGGACCGCAGCATGACCCTAAAACCTGTATGACCCACAGATTAAAAAGTGCCGGAAGAAAGTAGTCTTTGAAGCAGTATTTTAGTGAAATGGACATTGACAATCCATATCCTGTAACACAGCATGACCCAAAAACCCGCACAGCTGCCCTTATGGACCATCAGCAGAAAATTTCGCAATAAGAAATAAACTATATTAAAAAAATCCTGGTTCTCCAATACTGTTGCTGCTAGAGCTACTTGCCATTCTACTGGTGACATTGTTCCACCATGACATTAGAATGTGAAGCAAATGAAACAGATGTCCCCAGTAGGTCAACGAGGCCTGTCTGAAAATCCTGCATTCTACTGTCAAGTGGGTTGAAGGAAATTACTGATCAAGGCGGGTGAGGCTGGAGACATGGATCACAGAGGTTCAGCTAGCAGGGCCAGACTTACAGTGAGTGTGGTGAGAGCAAGGGCTGGCGTCTGTCATCTATTAACACGCAGGTTCAGCTAGCCGGGCCGGAGTTACAGTGGGTGCGGTGAGAGCCCAGGCTGGCGTCCGTCATCTATTAACACTGCAAAAATGCCCTTATGACGCAGCTACGAAAACAGTTGTGCTGAAGCAGAGTGCGGAAGCGGAAGTGTGAGACTTCCAGCCTTCCTCAGTACACAGTCAAGACCTGGGTAGTGCTTGAGAAATTTCAGCCTCTACGAGAGCCAGGGCCATCGTCCGTCATCTATTAACATGCAGGGTCAGCTAGCAGGGCCGGACTTACAGTGGGTGCGGTGAGAGCCAGGGCTGGTGTCCGTCATCTATTAACACGCAGGTTCAGCTAACAGGGCCGGAGTTACAATGGATGGGGTGAAAGCCCGGGCATGACCCATAAACCTGCATGACCCACAGATTAAAATGTGCCGGAAGAAAGTAGTCTTTGAACCACCATTTTAGTTGAACTGGACAATGACTATACCTGTCCTGTACCACAGCATGACCCCTAAACCTGTTTGACCGTCAGATCACAAAGTGCCACTATGCTATTTTGCACAGTGACTGTCATTTAGTATATTTTTTGGTAACTGACATTCGTTTATGGAATTTATTTAGGGAAGTTTTATTTATAGTTTTACATTATTATCATTTTGCTTTTTTTTCCAAGTGTGATAACATACAACATACACCCCTCCCTGCAGTTTAAAAGGTATTTTTTACACGTGTAGATGTGTTAATACATTTGCACAACCCATAAATAATAAAAATGTCCTAATCATCCCCAAAACACTTCTTAGTTGAGAAGACATTTGCCCTAATGGATTCTGAGAGTGATTCAGTCAATGAATTCATTGGTTTCATTTTTCCTCCAAATACTTCTTCACTGATTAGGGACAGACTCCCCTAGAGCTCAGATTATGCGACCCCATAGTGACTCCAGCCCCAAAAAATGTTAAGCCTCAAATTGTGCAATTTGTGTCCAGCCCTGGACCCCTTTTTGACACTACTCACCTTTTTCAAAATCTTATTTTTTATAGAAATTTGAAGCTCTCCTGATTGCCCCCAATGGTGAGAGCCAGTGCTGCCATCAGTTATCTGTTATTACGGAGGTACAGCTGGTAGGGCCAGACTTACAGTGGGTGCGATGAGAGCCCTGGCTAGCGTCCGTCATCTATTAACACGCAGGTTCAGCTAGCAGGGCTGGACGTACAGTGGGTGCGGTTAGAGCTAGGGCTGGTGTCAGTCATCTATTGACAAGGCAAAAATGCCCTTATGATGCAGCAACGAAAACTGTCATGCTGAAGCAGAGTGTGGATGCAGAAGTGTGAGCTAAGACTTCCTCAGAACACAGTCAAGACCTGGGTAGCACTTGAGAAATTTCTGCCTCTACGAGAACACTTGCCCCTCCGTATGAGTGCGGACCAATTGAGCTTCACTTTGAAATGCTGGTGGTTGACGCTCTTGTTCCACCCAGGTGGCCCTTTTTTCCTGGCTTTCTTTTTCTCGTTTTACTCAACGTGCTGGAGGAAATTGTCTCTGTTCTTGGGGTGGCGAATGTGCTCCATACTCCATGTCCTCTGAATAATCTACATCTGTTCAAGTCTTCTTGTACCTCCCTTGTACAATTCAAAGGAATATTTGTATCAGCTATTTTGTACATGCAAGTTTTTTAGTAGTTTAATTCTAGAAAACACATTTTTAAAATATGATGGAATCCCACCACTTCTTTGTTTCTCTTTTTTTAATTGTATTAAGTGGGCTGTCTCACTACAGGAATTTCTAGCCATGTTAAAGATCATGCAAAAACAAGTCATTTTGCAATATGTGTTCATTAACAGTGTCCTACCTATTCCTGTTTTTGACAGCACCATGCCCCATAAAATTCAAAACATGACCCTTCAGCCACTGTTGACAATTGTGAATAACATATGACTGTTAGAAACCACATTTTTTTTTTAACATAAAAGTTCATTGAAATTTTCCAGTTATATATAACAAACATATAATTGCATGTCTTAGTATATTCAGAAGTAGAAGAATGACACTTATTGTTTAAGTCTTAAGAAATTCTGATAGTCAAAGCTTCAATAAGCTAACAAAAATTAACACGAAAATGTTAACAATAGAACTTGCCACAGTCATTACCTGTGAAGATGAAGATAGAAGCAACAGGCGTACAGAATACCTTTACCAATATACTCATTGAGTAAGAGGAGAGATCTTCGGAATGCCATGCTGAATAAGAGGGCAGAACATTGTAATTAACAAGGAGTCTATGTTTAATGTTAAATTATCTTGAAAAATTTTGAATCTATCCATAATTTCCAATTGTCTCTAACTTTGGGCACTTTGTGTGGAGGAATGGCTAGTGAGGTCTCGCATTGATATTGGTAGTTAATTCTATGAAGAATTTCATTTATGAGCATGGGAGAGGAGGATTCCCAATTTTTGGCAATTGTGTGAGTTAGTGGCAATGAAAATGTGGAATAAAACTTTTTCTAAATTGAATTGGGAATTCTGACAAATTTTACATCTTAAAGGGCAAGGGCTGGCGTTAGGTTTTTTTAAGGGAAACACTTCGGACACCAAGGCTTCTACTTGTTTCCAAAGCACGGAGATAGACGGGCAGTGCCACCACATATGCAGCAAAGTGCCTACTGAGCCGCAGCCCCTCCAACACAGCGCTGATTTAGAATGGGAAAAGTGGGCTGTCCGGGTAGGAGTCAAGTACCATCTGAGGTACAATTTTTTCATTGTCTCTAGGTGATTTATACATCTAGAGTTTTTACTAGAAATCATGGACGCCGAGATCCAAGTCTCGTAAGAGAATTTACAAGCCAAGTCATTTTCCCATTTAAGTAAGTAGCTAGGCTTAGTCATGTCATCTGTCATAAGTAGAAGGTTATATGGGGACCGCCCAACCCTTCTCAAAGCCTCTTTTCCCATTAGGAAGTTAAGATAACAGGAGGGGCGCAAAGGCTTAAGTGGCCAAGACCAGTTCTGTAGGATGTGCCGTATTTGTAAGTATTTGAAAAAATTAGTACGATCTAAATTAAATGTTGTCATCAGATTAGAAAATGATTTGAGAGTGTCGCCATCGAATAGAAGGTCAATGGTCTTAATGCCCTGTGATATCCAATTTGCTAGTGGAAGATGAGGAGAGGCAAACCGGAATAGGGATAGTGAACAGTCCTTTTTAGAAAAGAATACCCAATGTTTTGTTTTAACAAATTTGGTCCAAGCTAGAAAGGCATGCTGGATCGATGGGAGGGATGGGATAGGGAAATTAAGATTTAATAGGCTAGCTAAAAAAAGATCTTTAATGGTAAAGGGGGCCATTAATGAGTTTTCAATTTGGGACCAATGGTGAGCATTGGAGGATTGCCACAGAAAATATAGCGGTTTAAAATCGAGGCCACATTATAGAGTTTTAAGTTGGGAAAACTGACATACCCCAATTTTTGATGGGAAGGAATAAATGTTGCTTCCCACACCTTGGTTTTTTTGCATTCCAAATGAATTTCAGGATTTAGGGATTGAAGCTTATTGATTGTCCCCGTGGGAAGAAAAATATGGTAGGGATCTGGAAATGTATAGATATCTAGGGAAAATTTCAGCATTTAGTAAGATTAATCCTTTGAAATCCATGAAAGAGGGAGCTTTTGCCAAGACGGTTCAATTCTGAGGATTACGGAGTTATAGAGATGATCTAGGTTTAGTTGAATAGTTGATTAAAAGGGGAAGGAGTTATTTTAATACCTAGGTAATTAATATAGGTTTCCGACCAGATGAACCCTAGTTTGGCAAGAGTAGCTCTTTGGGAACCCGGGATATGTAAGGGGAGTAAATGGGATTTTGTCATGTTCAGTTTATAGTATGAGATGGAGGAGTAGACATCAAGGAGATTGAGAAGAGCTTCTAGGGAAACCACCGGATTTTGACAAAGAATTAAGATGTCATCCGCAAATAAGCTTATCTTATGTTCAATACCGTTGATATTGACGCCAGATATCAAGGTAGATTGCCTAATTAGTTCCGCCAGAGGTTCTACACATAAAACGAATATAAGTGGAGAAAGAGGACAGCCTTGCCGGGTGCCATTGGTAATGGGAAAGACATCTGAAAGAAAGCCAGAAGCCAGGACTCTAGCTGAGGGTAATGATTTGGGAAAATAAGATAGTTTGGGGACTATAGGACCATTGAACCCAAATTTAACTAAAAACCTCCTTTAGGTAATCCCAATTGAGTCTATCAAAGGCCTTTTCGGCATCTAGGGATAGAAGGGCTGAGGGGATTCCATCCATATTTATCAAATGGATGATATCCAGTACTCTTCTGATGCCATCACGTGTTTGCCGGCCTTTGACAAAGCCCACTTGGTCCTTATTGATCAGGAGGGGTTTAAAAATATTATTGAGCCTGTTAGCCAAAATTTTTGCGAATATTTTGATTGTCGCAGTTCAATGGGGAAAAATGGGTCTATAGTTTGCTATCTGATTGGAGCTTTGCCGGTTTGGGGGATAGTGGTAATTCCCGCTGTTACATTTCCTTGGGGGCTACACCTTTATTAATTAATTTTCCTGGAAAGAGGGAGGATTAAGTGAGGGACTAGTGTTGAGCTAAACAACTTATAATATTCATTTGTGAGACCGTCTAGCCCTGGTGTTTTATTCAGTTTAGCTGATCTGATCGTATCCTCTACCTCTTGAATTTCAATTGGCTTGTTTAAAACTGACAGGTGATCTTCTGACAATGTGGGGAGATTAATTTGGGACAGGAACGAGATGATATTTGATTGCAAAATTTTAGGAGTATTCGGATCCTCCTTTAAGTTATACAAATTCTTATAATAATTCGCGAAAGCATTAGCAATGAGTTGGGGATCACGTACTGTAGTCTTATCTGGGGTTAGTGATATAGGAAATCCTGTTTCTGGTTTGTAGGGTTTTAACTCTTCGACTAGCAGTTTAGAGGGGGGGTTTCTCCTGAACGTAGAAGTTCCAGCGAAGCCTGGATAATTGGCCTTCATATTGGGTCAGGTATAAACTACGAAGTTTATTCCTACTAGTTAGTAATTTATCTTTAGTGATTAGTGAAGGGGCTGTTTTAAACTGTTTGTCCAACTTGTTGATTTCTTGTATAAGGCGTTCGTGCATGTTCTCGTTTGCGTTTCTTTTTAGAAGCTAAACTTTATACAGACCCCCTAATAACTGCCTTATGGGCACACCATAAGGCTGCTTCGGACGGTAAAAGTAGCCATGTTAAGATAAAAAATATTCGGTAAGTGTTGTTTGGATTTCTTTAAAACTATTGTAGGGGATTTGAGTAGGAATGATTAATTTTCCATGGGATATAAGAGGGGCAGGGGGAAGAGTCTGTTAAAGTAGAAAGAAGGTAGGAGCATGGGTGACATGTAGGACACTCCTATTTCTGTGGTGAGAACGTTTGGGGAAAGGCCTCCTCTGTCTACAAGAAAGTGGGTCGATTCTGGAGGTGTACCTTTGGGGTGTGAGTAAAAAAAAGTAAAATCTTTTTCTTCTGCGTGTTGGTATCTCCATGGGTCATGCAAACCCTCTTGAACAAGAAAATTTGCAAGTTCAGGAGTATAATGAGGGGTACTTTTAGATCTGTCTAGCATTTTATCCACTACTACGTTAAAATCCCCGCAGACCACCAATTTGCCCATTAACTTCTTCCTTTTCTTTTGCGATTGTCTTAGCAATAAAAGTAAGTTGTCGTGTGTTGGGGGCATATTGGTTAAGAAAAGTGTATAAGGACCCAGTTGATTGTCATTGTTAGAACAATGAATCTACCTTGGGGGTCAATAAAGGTATCGTGGGATTGAAAGGCTACCGTGTTTTTAACAAAGATTGCTACTCCGGCTTTCTTTGATTCTGTTGCTGTGATGAAGCAATGGGGGAACTTCCTGTGATGTAATCTATGTACGTCAGAGGTTTGTATATGTGTTTCCTGAACACATAGTATGTTTCTTTAGATTTTAAGGCATCTTTCCATAAACTGGAGCGTTTATGTGGGGAATTAAGCCCATTAACGTTAAACGACATTATCTTAATCCCCATCGTATTGAGAGAAAGAACCTGTTAGGAATGTTAATGTTAAAGCAAGAAACGGCAAAGGCATAGAAATGGCATCAAGTAAAAAACACTGTGGCAAAAACAATTAGAACATACAAAACAACAAAAAGGCCTCATCTAAAACTATTAGGCCTAAAAAAAAAAAAAAAAAAAAAAAAAAAAAACAGAGATTTTTCCTGACAAGGAAACCCGCAGTGGGGAAAAGTCCTCACGAAGAGCCTGCAAGAGGGCCCCTGCGAGATACACAGGGGATGAAGAGAGCACCAATAAATGGGGGCAGTCAGGAAATAAAGAGATTTGCCTGCGGATTGGATCAATCTTTGGGTCTTGACTTAGAACGACGGGTGTTTTCGGACCAGAGTGGTGTTATGATCCCAGGTCTGTTATCTCCTTTCTTCTGGGGAGAATTAGTCGGTGTGGAGATCAGACCCCATTCGAGTAATGCGTCCCGGACAACCGATGGGGATGGGCAGACAACTGTAGAGGAGTCTTTAGACAGGAAAAGATTAACAGCGAAGCCCCAATGATATGCAATGTTGTTGTCCCGTAGAATTTTTGTTAAGGGGGCAAATTCTTTCCTTCTTAACATTGTCCCAGCAGAGAGATCCGGAAAGATTGAAATATCTTTGAACTTCTCAGGGAGGTTAGAGGAGGTTCTGATGGTTCTGAGGAATTTTTCTTTCGTTTGGAAAAAATGAATTCTCACGATTACATCCCTGGGTAGTGAAGAAGGAAGGTGTTTAGGCTTCGGGAGTCTGTTGATGGGTTAAATCATTAAGTCCAGGTCTTAAGCTTCAGGAAGCAATAGAGCCTTTAATTCGGTTAAAATTTGAGAGAGGGCTTGTGGGGTGATTGATTCAGGAATGCATCTGTGCCGTTTATTATTTCGGCGTGAACGATCCTCTAGGTCTAAAACTTTTGAGGATAATCTCTGGACCTCCTCCTCTAAGGCTGCATTGGCGTCGATAAGGAGGTTATGTGATGTTGCGAATTCTCCCATCTTTTTCTCAACATGTTCAGTTCTGGATACAAGGGTTTGAATGTCCATTCTGAACTCCCCCATCATTTGTTTAAAATCACTATGGAGGGATTCTCTAAATGAAGAGAATAAACGTTGGAGGGTCTGTTCAGAGGTACAAAAGGAGTCTGGACTATGATGGTGATCTCCATCCTCGAAGTTGTTTCTTGAGGAGGTTTGTGAGAGAGGAGGGGAGGAAGTATGCCTCACTTTATCTTGGGAGCGAGTAGATGGAGTTTGAAAGAATTCGGTTAGTTTGGTAGGTTGAGCCTTACCACTTCTTTTTGAGTTACCTCCCATTGTACTAGCGCTTAGAGGGTAGAGTTGGGGAGCAATATGTTAGGGTGTAGGATCTGGCAAGCTGCTGTAGACACAGAGACAACCAGGATACGGGCTGATGAGAGTAGAAATCTTAGGTATTGCAAATAGGTATAATGGAAGTCAAGAAACCCGTGTGGGTAGGGGATGAGCAGGGCGGAACAAGTGCTTCTGTGATAGTATAATGCACTGGTGAGCCAATTACTAGAAGCCTTCAGTGCCAGTGGGAGTCTGAATACACTGGTAAAGTCCCTCTTACTAGGGTTGAAGTGTAGTGTTGCTAACGGAGGAAATGTGCTTATTACTCAGATTGGACTTCCCTGCAAGATCATCCAGGTATGGGGACCTGTGTTTAAGGTGGTAAGTGCAGGAAAGGAAGCTTTAACCCCTCTGGTGTCTTCTAATCTTTGGAGCAGAGGGTTTTAAGGTGATTCAGGAGGGTGCTACTAACCTTTATACTGCTCCACACAGAAGAGTCCTTGGGCAGGACGGCTCAGATGGGAGCAAGTCCTTCTTGTGGTATATTAGAAGCGCTGGGTATGAAATAGCCGGCACTCAGAGGAGCGCAGCAGTCGCAGCGGTTCCGTTGTTCAGCTGCTCCGGCCGCGGATTCCCTGCCGAGCAGCAACTTCAGATGCCACTGTGACTAGCCGGTGAGTCGGGCTCGCAGATCAGTCCTCTCTACACCTCACTCAGGTGCTAGTCGGAGAGGAGGTAGGATCACTTAGCCGCGCGGCCGGGGAGGCTACTGCGGAGGTGCCGGGTTCGTTGTGAGGTACGGCAGTCTCTGCGCTTGTGTCGCTTAGGTGTGTGGGGCGCGATCTAACCAGTGAGCGATGACGCCGTTCTTCCCCGTGCCGAAGTAGTGGAGGGAGACTCCGGGGTGAGCTGATGAAAGATGGGCAGTTGGGACCGTATGCACGGGTTCCCGCCGCTCACCTCAAAATGGCGCCGGCTCCAGTAACCGCCGCCAGGGTCAGCCACGGGGACGAGGTTTTCTGCCCGGCAAAACTCCTTGGAGGTATTCCGGTCAGCTGTTGTTGAAGCTGAAGTCGAGAGTCTCCTCAGTCTGGGCTTATTCTGGCAAATAAAGGGCTTATTTGAGCTAATTTAGCGGTATTTCCTGGAGAGCTCCTGCTCTAAGCTTCCATCCACAAGCAGGCTCAGGTCACGCCCCCCCACATTTTTTATAATAGGAACTGTAGTATAGCTGTTTTTCACAGCAACATGCCCCCAAAAATTCAAAACATGACCCTTTGGCCACTCTTGACAATTGTGAAAAACAAATGTATGTTAGAAACCACATTTTGTAAAGTAGGACCTGTAGTATAGCTGCATTTCACAGCATCATGACCAAAAAAATTATAAAAATTACTTTTCAGCCACTGTTAAAAATTGTGAGGGAGAAATGCCACTTAGAACCCCATTTTTTGTTCCCAAAGGACCTTGATTATAGCTGTATCTCACAGCACCATGACTCTAAAACCATTGACAGTGCTTAAGATTTTCATGAAGAAGTGAGTAAATGGAATACGTTTTTTTCATGAAACCATGTACAATTGGTGTCTTCTACAGTCTCCTAACCGCAAAACCAGTAAAATTACCTTTTGGGCACTCAGATTAAAAATTGCAGTAAGAAATGATCATTTTAAAAAAAAGTTTTCAAGAGGACCGTTTCTGTTTGAAGAGGAATGTGAAGTAGACCGGCAACTAATCGGTGACCTCGGCAATAGGGCCACACATTCATCAGAGAAACCACGCCTGATTCATATTGATGAAAGTCAAAAGATCCACATTATTCAGTGGGAAGCCGGATGCGTTTGTCTGTAATGACTCCTCCAGCTGTGCTGAAGGTCCGCTCAGATAGGACGCTGGCTGTGGGCAGGACAACACCCCCTATGGCATGACGGAAAGCTCGGGCCCCTTCATTCCATTTTGGATACCCAGAAGTCGAGTGGGTCCGGAACAAATCCAAAAACATTGATGTTGAGCCACAGATAGTCGTGGACCATGATCTTAAGGAGGTCTCTGTGTGTCGTTTTTGTGCCCTGCTTTTACGGCTTTGGTAGGTGGTAAAAAAGGGATTGGGAGGCCCCCATTAGGTTCGCTACAATGTTGCAGTGCTGCTGCTGCCGTTTACGGTGCTTGGTTTTTAAATGCTGTCACATTGCTGCTTGCTCCACATGAATTAGAAGACGTAAAGAGACGAACGATGTTCCAGTTGAAAGAACACGGTCCCCAATTTCCCGCATTTTATTCTTTTTTGGGGTGGGGGGAAAGGGAAAAAGTGTGGTTTCCCTTTTTCCCGGGGATGAGGGGGTGCCCCCCAGTAATGTGTTCTTTTTGATGGCCTTAAGCGAGGATCTTTTGGGGGAAAATGGAGCACCCAAGCACTCATGTGGGAGCGGAGCCTTGATATCAAAAGCCTTGGGTCTGGGGAAATAGAAAAATGATTTTTCCCATCTTCCTCCTCCCCCTCAAATCCTTGCAACCCCCTTTCCCAAGGAGGGACATCGGAAACGTGGTGCCAGGAATATCATCCTCCCCCCCCGTTCCTCCGGCACAGCTTCAACACCCCCTGATTGCCTCAGAGGGTTTTCCCCTGAGGCTGAGGCCCGCTTGCACCACCCCCTAACAAAGACCGAAAATCGTGAAACTGTCGGGCCTTCGGGGTTTCATGTGAGAAAGGCTCGTGCCCCGCTCTGTGTTGTCGTGGTGTGCCGTGTTTCCCCAGAACAAGATCCAAAAAAAGCTCATGTACAAGAGCATTGTGTGCACTGCCCTTTTGGGTTTGGCTTTTCAAAACTCGAAAGGATGGTGAGGTCTTTAAAACTGCCCCCATCTCGGTGGCTCAACCCCCTGGGGCCCACACCACTGCAGTGCCCCTTCATATGGAAAAGGATTGCGCTGCTCCCACAATGCGGATCATGTGGGGGGGGGAAAATTCCAGGTGTTGCCCCGTAATAATAGAGGTTGAAGGGGGGCCCAAAAGCTGAGTGTAACCAGCAGGGGGACGAAGCAGGGTGGAAGGTGGAAGTGTGAGCTCAGACCTCGAGCCTTCCCAGCAAGAAGTGGCCCCGGGGGGTAGCGCTTTAGAAATTTGGACGACGAGGTTCAGACGTGTGCCAGGAAAGGGATGTGCTCCCCCTAGATTTAAGGGTGGCAAGGAGATTTCCCCCCCATTATCGCCCCACATGTTCTTGTCACCCAGCCCTGCTCGGTCTCGTTCGAGAGCGTCCACAGCTTTTGACCGGTGTGTTGGGGTCTCAAAGATATCAATTTCAACACGGCCTGGTTTCTCTGGGCACTGATGGTCCCCATGGACTTTGGGGAAAAAACCCCTACCATCCTGCGGTTTTGAAGAGCGTGCGCGGAAAATGAGACCCACCGTCATACAGAAAAAATCCACCCACTCCCAGTGAGTGTCCAGAGTATGCAGTTTGGGGGTGCTTACTAGTCCTTGTATCGGTGGTGAGATGGATTTGGGACCAAATGCAGAAAACGCGCTGGGATTTTTGGGACAGGCGGGGCCCTGACGTGGGGGAAACCCCATCTGTGTCCAGCGGGGAGGAAAAGGCAACTTTTCCCAAGGCCAAAAGCCTGGAAATCCCAAAATTCGGGTTTTGGTTTTCGGGATGGTTTTGGGGTTTTTAAAGTGTTTTTTTGCTCCCACACCTGGTAAATGAAGGTGCTGCTAGCGGCCCCGTACGGCGTGCAGGGGGAAAAATGGTGGGAAGGAGAAATGGTAGGCTGTGTCTTGATGGTGTTTTGGTACCCGGGGGATGGTGGAGGCTGAAACGGAGGCTGTCCTTGCTCATGCGCTGGGGACTGGCAGCGGAGAAGGTTTGGGTTTTGAAGTGGTGGTTTTGGAGGAGGCGGAGACAGAAGGTTTTGACGTGGTTTGGGAAACCCAGGACCGGTGTGGCCTTTTTTTGCCAAGTGTTCCCTCCATTTCAACTCATGCATTCGCTGCATGTGACTAGACATGTTGGTGGTGGTTAAACAATTAAGAATCTTCCCTCTAGTGATGTGTTTATGGCAAATGCGGCATATGACATTGCTGGGTGAATCTGAGGCTTGATCGAAAAAGGCCCAGGCTTCAGAGGTCCTGGACCTTTTCTACAGCGATAAGCGAGGGCGGGTTTCGTTGATATGGTTGGCGGGAAAAATCGCGCGGATTGTGGACCCCCCCTCTCCCCTTTTTTAGGCGGAACCCGTATGACACTATCCATCGTCTTCCCCCTCGTCCCGTGATGAAACGCTCGCAAGCAAAATTTTGCTGAAAGACCCCGTTGGATCCGCAAGTTCATCTCATATCAGCACGTTGACTTCCTGTCCCGAATTTTACATTTGGAGCTGGGGTTCAAGCAACAGGCATGCAAGGGTTGCCGACTCCCCAGTTTTGTGGAAATGACCGGCTTCCTTTTTTCCTCTGTGGCATCAGCGATTGGGCATCATAGCGACTAAATCATCCCCTTTGGCCTCTTTTCTTTTGAAATGCCTTCTGACCCCAACCGATTGTGTCTAAAAGGGCTTCAGAAAATGGATTACACAAATGGTGGGTACGGGTTGACACTTGGGCGCCCTTTATTCATGTTGGCGGATGCTGCGATTGGATGATGACATTCGTGGCCGTGACTGGGAGGACAAGGGGTAAAATGCTGGAAAAGGTTGCATTAACCACTAAAGAAAAGATGGCCACGCTGTTCGTTATGAAGATTCACAGGGCACCCCCCCCCAGCAATACACCTGAGGTCCTGAACGATGATGTGCTGGCTTTATGTTGTCGCCAGCATGGAAGGGCACCCTTTTCTGTACCTTTCCTCATGTTTACACCCTCTTTGCTGCTTACCACTGCGCTCGCTCCCTATTCAGAAAGATAAAAAATGTAAAAGGTATGGAAGGTTTTTCACAGACTCTTATTGGAAAATGTACTGCCAAGACAGCAAAAAAACAAAGGTATTTTTAAATCCTTCTAATTATCAACAGCCCAAATAGGATTTGAAACAGAAATTGTTTCTAAAAATATTTTGAAATGTGGGTTGGGGAAGAGCTGTAAAAAAAATAACGTGTTTTTCCCTTTAGTCCCTAGATTTACAACGCCGTATGACTAAAAAATTTATAGTTTTCAAAAAAAACTATCGTAAAAGTAAGATTAGCGCCAAATGAGAAGCATGAAAGAAAAAGAAGTATTAAAAAAATTATTGGGTTTTATTGGCGGTTTTGCCACCCCTGACAAAGGCAGCGTTTATGAAAGTATGTGTTAAAAAAATTTGGTCAAGTGACGATTAGCGCCAAAATGAGTGCATGGTGAAATAAAATAATTGAAAGTTATTGGATTACTATGCGGTTTGCCACCACTGACAACAGGGGGCGTTAATGAAAAAATGTGTAAAACAAATTTTCGTACAAGTGCCGTTAAAAGCCAAACTGAGACGCATGGTGAAAAAGAAAATTTTGAACATTTTATGGATTACATATGGCGGTTTTGCCACCACTGACAAAGGCGGGGACTTCTTGAAACTGTGTAAAACAATTTGCGTACAAGTGCCGATTAAAAGCCAAATTTGGGCGCACTGATGAAATAGAAGTATTTAACAGTTTATGGATTACATTTGGCGGGTTTTTCCACAACGACAAAAGGCGGCAGTTATATGAAATATTGTTTTAAAAAAATTTGGTACAAGGGGGTTTTGGGGAAAGAAATGGGACGAAAGACACCAAAAGAAAGCAAAAAAAAAAAGGGGCAATTTCATCTCAGGTAGAAGGGCCTGCGGCCCCAAATGTTAAAAAAAAAAGCTTTTTCCCTGTGATTTCTGGACAGGGAGTTAGGTGCACAATATACACCTGCTTTGACCCCCCTGCCCCCCCCTCCCTCGGTGCAACAGCACTAGATTTCTTTACAAATTCCTTTTAAAATAAATCAGAACTTAAATTCTCTAATCGAACTATATCCTAAGCTTCAAAACTAGAAGGATCGTTTTCTGTATTAAAGAAGACTGCCTTTCTGAACTGTTACAACAGCTATTGGGAAAGGCAGTCAGACGTGTTGCTCTATAGTCAGATCAGTGAGAAATGTGGCTGAACTGGAAATGCAGTTGCATACATAAAACGAGGTTATGTGATTTTTGCAGCCAATGAGATCCATACACCACCCAATCATGACGTCGTACACCCAGCTCATCCTGCTCTATGCTCTTCTCTGATTGGATGGCCACCAAAGTTACAGGAAGTGCTGAAAAAGGCGCGATTGTAAACGTGATAAAGATTATCTTTAAGATTTTCATGGAAACTATCATGTCATCGGGAGATTCCGATAAACGTAAAAACCGTGCCAATTTAAACTTTTGTCGATAGTATCGCTCATCCCTAGTCATAACCTATGTGACAAGTTCCTTTAAAGGATCTAGAGAGGGCAAACAAACATTAGATTTCCCATGCCTCAAAAGGGGAGTGCTTGTTGGTGTGAACAGGCTGCAAGCTGGGGTCCCAGTGAAATGTTTCTAATGTAGACTGCACAAAAAAATACAAATTTTACAAAAGCTCTATATTTTAACTCTTTTATATGCAACTTTCTTCTTTTTTCTCTGTATTTCATACCTTAGTTCATGCTTGTACCCACCAACTGAACTCAAGTTATTATTTGGTATTTAAAATAAGAGAAGGAAACCTAGACATGTATTTGTCATATTATAGTGATATGGGAGAAATTATGTCTCATGTCTGTCAAAGTGATAGGTTTATATAATATATATTGAGTAAAGAAATATTTAACGAAAATTCTGATCTAATCAGAAACATTTTTGTGACGTTTTACTGACCTCAAATCTGGAAATCTCCGCTAAAATTTGTGGCAGGAATGTCAAAAGCAAGGTAGAAACTCCAGATAAAACATTTATAGAAATATAAGAAACAAATGCAACATCTGAACTGGTGAAACATCCAGCAAGAAGATACATCCATGGTAAGGTTGCATATCTATTAAGAAAGCACAGTAAACTACATGTCAAAATCCAGTATTTTTGTAGCTAGATACATTTCATCAGAAATAAATTATTGCAGGTGCCCTAAAGAGAATTTTTTAGCTGTAATATAAAAACGACTATAAAAAAACAAACAAAAGCTAAACCAAACAAATGACAAATTGGCATTACATGTAATAAAAAAGCAGATTGTGTAGATCAAAATAATAATTAAAAATAAAAACACAATCAGATGAAAACTGGTGTAAACTTAAACTATTTTGTAGCAGGCTGAGTCCCACAAAGTAAGTAGGTTACGATGACAGATACCTGCTGTGTTGACAGGAAGCACGGCTATGCAGTAGTATAACAATGCTTATTCCAGGGGGTGTTCATTGCACCCCTACCACAAATACTAAGAACAACAAATTCAGAACTCTACTACTCTTTCTAGATGAGATTTTATTTGAATAAATTCTTTTATTGAAGTGAAGCAATGCTTCGGGTAAAGGTTACCCTTAGAGATGGGCGAATTTCTCAAAAATTCGATTCGGTCACTTCGACGAATTTTCCGACAAACTTTGTTTCGTTCCGAATTACTTCGGCACGAATCGCGTTAAAAAGCAGCTATTTCCAGGCTGCAAGAGCCTGCAGGGTGTGTAGAAGTTTGCCATGTTAAAATATGCAGGGGAGTTGGTTTGGTCTTCAAAAATGTTGTTTTTAGTATGACACCACATGCTGCCGCCACTTTTAGAATCGTTTCACATAAAATTCCCGGGGGCACCTAAGAGGGCAAAATGCCCAAAAAACTGAAGGGGGAATGGGCCATAAAGCATGCCAGCAAAAGCGGAAAAAAAAAGCTAAGCCAGGTGGCAACTTTAGTGACAGAGTGTTGGTGACGGCGGGGAGCCCGCGCATAGGTGGGCGTGGCACTTGACTTTGGAAGTGGAAAAAACACGAGGAAGCCAAAAGGGGGGCACAAGACTGAGAGGGAGGCACGGCGGCAGCAGTATGGGTGGCAGTCACAATGACTTCTGAGGTGGAAAAAAGGGAGGAAGCCACAGAAGGGCACAAGACTGAAGCGGGGGTCCGGCGCAGCAGCTGAGGTCAGGCAGTGGCACAATGACTTTGGGGTGGAAAAAACAGTTTTAGGCCCGAGGGGCACCAATTCCCAGTGTGGAGATACAACAGCAGCAGCTGAGGTCAGAAATGGCACAATGACATTCTGGAGGGGGGCAAACAGTATTGGGCCCACGAGGGGCACAAGACCTTTGGGGAGGTCACGGCCCGGCGCAGTATGGGTCGGCAGGGCACAATGAACAGTGTGGAGGCATGGCAGCAGCCCAGCAAAAGCAGGGTCAGAAGTGGCACAATGACCCGTGTGGATGTCACGGAACAGCGCAGCAGCTGAGGTATAGAGTGGCACAATGACAGATTTGTTGAGGGGGTGGCAGTACCCCCCTGGTAAAGATGGTGGTAGGAGAGGGGAGAAACTGACGCAATGTGTGGCACGGCGGGGGGCGGAAAAAAAAAAAAAATCAAAATAGGGGCTGAGGCGGTGTTTAAACCAGACTGACCCCCAAGGCATTGGTGTGTGGAAACCCCTGGTCATCCACGCCTGTTTCATTTTGAAAAAGGGGTCAGTGTTCCATTTCCCGGGGTAAAAAGGGGGTTCCCCTTGGGGTAACGAGGGCCCCCCGCCGAAATAAAACACCCGCCTGATGCCACATTGGCCGGGCGGACAGCTTCTCACGCAAACTCGGCAAATTTGCGGCCCAACCAGTTTGGCTCCCATAGCCCAGCGGATCTTCTAACTGAGGTGGCAGAGTGCTGTCCAAGTAGGCCAAACCTTTTGGTTGGGGACTGGTCCGGGCCCTCTGTGCTGCTGGCGACGCCCTCTAAAAGGCGGGGAAGAAGTGCTCACAGTGACTCCAGATTTTGGTTTACTGATGGAGCTGGTATGCCCCTCCCCACCCCCTTCCCCCAGCACCCGGGGGAGTAGTAGTGAGCGCGGGAACCCCCTCAGACCTTTTCAGAGGGGGGATTCCGAAATGGGCAGCGGAACTAATTAGGAATTTCCCATTTTTTTGATTTGTTTCCCTCTCAATAGCGGGGAAAAAAAGGCTCCCTTTTTGGACCGGGAGGGGGGTCCAATAGGGTGGAGAGCCAGAAGTTTCCCCCCCGGTGGATATTCAGCTGTCCTAGCCGGGCAAAAAGATGTGGGGGCCATTGCAAAAGTGACTCCGGGGGCTCCCCTTCCCCTCCATTTCCACTGATATGCCACGGTGCTTGGGGGTCATCTGCCTCATCTTCCTCATTTCACCCACCTTCTCCAGCGCTCCTGCTCCTCCCCTTTTTGTCCCCGGGGTAGAAAATCCACTCATTTCACCGACAATGCTTCTGCCCCAAATGTCCTCCTTCCTCCCCATTTCAGTCCCCCCCGGGATCATGGGGCCACGAGATGTAGTCACCACATCTCCAGCCCCCTGCCCAACGTTTTTTCAGCACTTTTCCCAGGAATGAAGCAGGGGGAATGACTTTTTCCCCCGTAGTCCTGGGCGACAAAAAACGTCGCCCCCTAAAGGGCCTCAACAATGGCAGGTGTCACGCATGAGCTGCCACTGGCTGACACCCAAATTACACGGGGAGGTACTTCTGTCTGCCTGGTACAAAAAATCGTTAATGGCCTTTCTCTTTTCAAACAGTCGGTCCAACTGTGAGGCGGGAAAATTCCAACGGGGGGAAAAAATCCCATATCAAGGTGTTGGGGAGGCCGTTCTCCCGCTGCAACTCGAGGGGGGTTTTCCCTGGCTTTGGGAATGGATAAAGGCATGCACAGTTTCCTGGCCATTTTCAGAATGTTCTGAAGATCGGTGGAAGACTTCAAAAAACTTTTCAAACCAGATTGAACACGTGCGATGCGGGGATAAACCACCCTCCTCGGTGCAGCGGGGGACCCATTTTCCCCCCTTTGTCCGTCACCATGGCCCGATTTGCAGTTGGGCGGAAAAACCCACACATCGTTTTCTTGCTGCATGCCCGGGAGCGTTCCCCCTTGGACTTCGTTCGCCGAGGCAAGCCAGGTGGAGACTGCGTGACCCGCTGTGCCCCCACACATGTGGTATTTGGGGCAGTTCTTGGGAGGTGAGATGGTGGGTTTGGTGGTGGAGGAGGCGGACATTGGCTAGGGTGCAGCAGTTTGACAAGTGGAGGGGAAAGCGGCGTCTCCTGTCCAAATTGTTGGTGTGCCTGGGCTGAAGCCATTTTACCCAGTGAGCCGTAAAAAGGGGCATTCTGGGCCTGACCGTAGTTACGCTCCGACGTCGCCGCTGGTGCACCTTGGAACAAACCTAAGCTCAAGGCTGACCCACCCTTTTTTTCTACATATTTATGAAGTGTGGTACTGCCTTTTTTGGAAAAAAAATTTCGGTTGGAATCCCATCTCGGTCGGCACAAGCCATTAGTTCTAATGGTGCAGAGTCCACCATTTGGAAAGGGAGGACGCAATACCACAACTTGGACAGGAGCACGGTCGCTGTGCCCCTTTAAAATGGTTGGAGATATGTTGTCTCTTTGCAATCGCCTCGGAAGCTGCTGGTGCCCTAGTAGCAGCACTGGGACCGTAGATGAGTAAAAAGAAAAAGCTCCCCTTTTTTTAGGGTGGGGGGAGCCCTTGACTGGCTGCAATGGCATGCGTCCCCGGGGCTGCTGCGTGCTGGGGTGTTGCTGCGGCGGGCAGGGTACCACCACATCTGGCCCGTTTCTCCCCGGCCACCCGGGTGGTGACGCTGCTGTGTTTTACGCGGGCCGTGGGGCCAATGTTAGCTCCCTGGCCCGCTTCACTTTTGCCCAAGATTCACATATCCCCATTCGGCTCCTCCGGGGCTTAGCAAAAGAACTGCCCCACCGCCGGTATCGGATTTTACCGCCAACGCTCGATGAGTGTCTACTGCCGCCCTGCCTCGCTGAGCCCCTGGCCGCAAATTTCTTGGACCTGGAAGCGGGTTTTTTACCCCCTGGGCCCCTTGGCTCCGACCTCACACGCTGCTATCCTGCTGACTCACGGCCCCAGACCCACTTTGGCTGCGTCTCCTGACACGCAACGACGCCCTTTCTTGACGATGAGAAACCCTTTCCTCACCCGGGTCCCAAGTGCTGTCGCTAATCATCATTATTTGTTTTCATCGTCATGCTGTCCTCATCACCCCCCGGTCTTGGTACGAGGCTGACCTTCACAAATGAAAACCCCCCCATGCCACTCCCACTCTTTACTTTGCCCCCTACTGCAAGAAGCAGGCAATATTGGCACCCATTTTTTTCGGCCCCAAATAGCTGCTGCTGCCCCCCTCAAATTGTTCATCCCCGCTATATAGTGGCGCTGACCCAGCCAAGTAATTCCTGGTGAGGGGAAACCGGATTGGGGCAGAGGCGGGCTAGGGGCAGGTGAGGGGCCGCTGACCGCCCCGGGCCATGCCAACTAAAGGGTTGGTCTGAGGTTTCCCCCCGACCTTTGGGTGGGGTTGTCAATGTCATTGGGGGGGAAGAGGATACCCAGCAAACAATCAAGAACCCTTGGGGCTGAACAAACAAAGGCCGTGATGACAGGGCAGTTGTGGCCTCCCGGAGGACCCCGTCGGGTTTTCCCCTTTCTGTGTGCGGGCGGGCCGTTCCAGGAATGTTTGTGCACTGCCCCCCAGGTGAGAGCCTGCCCCCTCTCTGTTGACATATGTTTGTTTAAAAAGTACAGACATGTTTGATGATGATTTTCTGTTTTATAAATATACACCCTGTTTTTATCCAAAAGGGAAACCCCGAACAACTTGGGTAACCCTTGGATTAAAATTTCGTCCACAAAGGGCCCGGAAAAAATTTTTTTGTAGGGGTCGTTTTAAAAAAAATGTGTGTTTTATAAATTAAAGCAAAAAGGCTTAATTAACCCTTTGGGCATGAATAGGCTAAGGAAAAAATTAATATTTTGGCGTTTAAAAAGCCGGTTTTTTTTGCAGACACCGCAAAACAACGCTTATTTTTAACCCCTGGATGAAATTGCGCCAAAGAATTTGGGCCCAAAAATGACTTGTAGCGGTTCAATTGCGTGTTTTTACGCCACCAACAAGAATACAGTTGTAATTAACCCTTTTTTGTGAATTTGGCTCAGGAAAAAAATTTTATATTTTGGCGTTGAAAAAAAAACGGTTTATTTTGTCAGCCACCCAAAACAACGCTTAATTAACCCCTGGATGTAAATTGCGCAATGGAAATTTTAGCCCACAAAAAAGTAGTTTGTTTCGTGTTCAATTGATGTTTTCTACGCCACACAAAAAAATACGTTGTAATTTTTCCCTTTCTTGTGAAATTTGGCTTAAAAGGGAAAAAAGTAAAATTTTTTGGGTTGAAAAAGACGGTTTCTTTGGGGGCGCCACCCGCAAAAAGCTTAATTTAAACCCCCGGATGAAATTTTCGCAATAGAATTCAGCCAAAAATGAAATGGTATTTGTATTGTAAAAACCTGTTTTTTAAATAATACAACGGAGCTGGTTTAGATCCCCCTTTTATTGAATGATTTGAGCTGCAGTGGGCGACACTGGATTTTAATTTCCCAAAACCCCAAAAAAATTAGAAAAAAACATTTAAGAGAACATCTCTGAGACAACTGAGAACCCCACAAAAAACTAATAAAAAAAAATTCTTCGTAAAAGCTATCAGCCCGGCAGCACTTCCCGATGAGCACAGTGAGAGGAGTGTGACTCCCGGCGTCGCCCCCGGGCTTTATAGCGCGGTGACATCAAGAATCCCGCGGGCCGTTGGCTTCACCTCTGCACATGTCATGCAGGCTATGCCCTTCTTTCCCCCAGATGCTTTTTCCCCTTAGCGCCCTGTGCTCGCAGCCATTTTATAATCAAAAACACACTTCCTTTACCGGGGGTCCCCCAAAATTCGACTTCGTCCGAACCCAAAGTTTTCCTGAATTTCTAAAAAAATTTCCCCTTTGTTAGAATCGAAAGCCCCCCTAGTTACCCTTTATCGGGCAATAAAGCAAGTTTATAGCATATTTTCTTTCAAAAGGTATGTATTGTGAACTGAGAGAGGCAGATCTCTGTCCGTGCATATCACTCCAAGAGTGTCCAAGAGGTATTTCGAACTAGATAATTTCAATGATCTATCTGATGTGGTGCCTTTGTACACTTCAATAAATACATTTATGCAAATGAATTATCACCTGGAGAGAGAAGTGCAGCTGTTATTTGTTTGGCATTCTAAGTTGACAGATACACAAGTGAACAAAATTTTTGGTACACAATGGGCACTCAAGTAAGTTAAAAATGTCAAAAGTTATACATTTAAATTAACTGAAAATCAACTAATAAAAAAACAAACATTTGAAGCGTTTGAATGTGGTTCAACCACAGAAAAAAAAATTAAGAAAAAGGTCTGGACAAAAATGATGATACCCCTAGAAAAGATTGAAAATAAATTGACCACAGGGACATGTCAAACTAAGGTATGTCCTGTAATTAGCATCAAACGTTTCTTCACGCTGGTAATCACTCAGTCTGCCTATTTAAAGGATGAAGAGTAGTCACTGTGTTGTCACCATCATGGTGTGTACCCCCATACCAAAGGAAGCTAAGTAGAGAGTTGTCTCTGGAGATTAGAAAAAAAAACTATAGAAAATTACAGACCAACATGCTAAGGGGAAAGGTTATTAGACCATCTCCAAATAGCTTAATGTTTATGTTACTACAGTAGCACATATTATTGAGAAGTTTAACACCTTCAGGACAAGGACAAAATGTCAATTTATGTAAGAATAAGTTTTTAACACTTTTACCTATTCATGTGATTCAGATATTGTTTTCTTTTGACACTTTGGGCCTTATGTATGAAACCGGTCTAGCAGCAAGACTGTCTTTGTTGCCCATAGTAACCAATCAGGGCTCATCTTATATTTTATATAGTGCTCTATAAAAATCAAATCTGATCTCTGATTTGTTGCATTAGGCAACAAAGACAGTCTTACTGCTAGACAGATTTCATGCATAAGGCCCATTGTGCTTTAGTCTAGTAATAACTTTTTGTCCATACAATCCTTGTTTATTTGTGAAGAATATCAAAATGTTTGAAAATGTGAATAAAATAGCAATTTCAAAGTTTAAAAATGTCTTCATCTAAGACAGATAGTTATACCACGCAAAATTGTTTATAACAAGCATCTGCTGTATGTCTACTGTAGGTTGGTATCATTTTTAAACGTCTGTTTATTTTTTTTACAGCATTAGAAATTTCACATTTTCAAGAAAATTTGCAGCACATATTTTTTTAGGAACCAGTCCTGTTCTGACATGGCGTTGAGGGGTCTGTATTTTAGATTCACCCATAAATGACTCCATCTAAGAAACTACACCCCTTAAACTATTCAAAACATCATGTAAGAAGCTTCTTAATCATTTGGGTGTTTCACAGAAATTAAAGCAAAGTGGAGGTAAAATTTTAAATTTTCACTTTTTCTGAAGATTTTCAATTCTTATCCATTACTCACTGGTACGTAGTTGATGTTACCGGGAAAACGCAACTTAACATTGATTCCCCTGATTCTGTTGTTTCTAAAGATAGCCCGTATGTGGCACTAACACACTCACCTTAATGTCTCATAATAGGAGGAGCACATGCTGGACTTTGGGGTCTCATTTTCATTGTTTTTTTAGATGCCATTTCAGGTTTGCAGGCACTCTAAAATGCTAAAACTTGATAAACACCCCTAAGAAGACCTAATTTTATAAACTGTACCCCTCAGGGAATATATCCAGCGGTGTACTGTGTATATTGATCCCGCAGGTGTTTCCCAGAATTTTTGGGAATTATTTTTTTCCAATAATATGCAGTTTTAGCTGAAATTATTTCATTTTCACAAAGAATCCTGGAAGAAAAGCACCGTAAATTTTGTTACACAATTACTTCTGAGTACAACAATTACCTATATGTGGGTGTAAAGTGCTGTTTGGGTGCATGGCAGGGCGTACAAGGGAGGGAGCGCTATTTGGCATTGTAACACAGATTTTGGTAGGTGCCATGTCACATTTGCAAAGCTCCCAAAGTACCAGAACAGTAAAACCTTCCAGAAGTCACCCCATTTTGGATTCAACACCCCTCATGGATATCATCTTTGAATGCATTGTGCATTTTGGGCGCTCAACTGTTTCACAGTTTTATTAGCATTGGGCCGTGAAAATGGGATAAAAAACCCGCAGTTCCACCATAGTTTTTTTAGCTTAATTTTTACAGCGTTTGCCGTTTGGTATAAATGACATTATAACTGTACCAACTGCATAGTAAAGTTAACAAGATATCACTTTTATATAGTTTTTCATATTTTATTACTTTAACACACTGGAAATGCATTTTTATAGTGTCATAATCCAGTACTCCTACGTTTTGTGTTTTTTTCTGTATATGGAAATGTATAAGGGCTTGTTTTTTGCAGGATGATTTGAGGTTTTCAATGGTATGATTTTGAGGTTTGCATGATGTTATGATCACTTTTTTGGGAGGCGGGATGAACAAAACACACTAATCCTAGTATTTTTTTTTTATTTTTTTTTTATTTTTGCAGTGGTCACTATGCCGTACAAATGACATGATAACTTTACTCAGCAGGTCAAAACGTTTACAGTGACACCCATAACTGAGAGCCATAACTTTTTTATTTTTCTGTGTACAGAGCTCTGTAGTGACCTTTTGATCATGTTTTTTGGGAGGCAGGATGAAGAAAATACAGCAATTTTGTCAGTGTTTTTATTTTTATTTTTATTTTTAACAGCACTGATCGTGCAGTGTTCTTGACATGTTAGCTTTAGTCTGTGGGTCAATACAAAGGGCAAGGGGCGGTGTGTGTGTTTTTACTTTATTATTTTGTGTTTAACATTTTTTTTCCACTTCTTTTTTATGTTTACACTATTTACACTTGTCCCCATAGAGGACATGACTTCTGCAATCTGCAGATTGTTGTTATTACACATAACAGTACATACATGTACTGTTATGTGTGAGGGAACTGCCATCACCATGGTGACTCTCCATCACCAGGGTGGTGACATCACAGACAGCCCGCAAGCCTTTATTAAAATTCGAGGTAATCAGGGAAGCCATAATATTGCAGCGGGGGAGGAGGTTCTATGGTGACAGAGGAAGCCCCCTCCCTCTGTCTTTCCCTTAGCTGCAGTGGTCATGATCTGCCGCTGCATCTCAGGTGTTAATCTGCGGCTAACAAAGCAAGTTCCGCTCGTTGCCGACAGCGCACGGGGTCAGCTGTAATATACAGCTGACTTCATGCGCTGATCTTGCAAAACTCCGTTCATGAGCCTGCATGATCTCCAGGACATATAGGTAGGTCTGATTGCAGTAAAGGAGATGCAATCAGGACGTACCGATACATCCTTTTGCGTGAAGGGGTTAAGGTTTATTGGGCTGTCGCAAACCTCCATTGACATGGATGCAGAAGGAAAAGTGATGAAAAATAGATCTATAATACGAATGGTATAAACCAAAGAGCCCAAAACAGCTTCCAAAGACATTAGAGGTGAACCCCAAGCTCAAGGTACATCCGTATCAGATTGCTCCAATTCGTTGTTTCTTTCCCAAAAATGTTTTAAATTGAAGACCCCGAGGGGAAACCAATTTTAAAAAAAAATCAAAAAAAAATGAACTGGAATTTTTCAAAATACATACTGACAAGCCACAAATTTCCCAGGGAAAGGGAATGCCCCTTTGGGGGCCCTTTTTAAAACAGCGAGGAAAAAATACGGGGGTGGGTTTTCCCAAACCAGAAAATTTGTCCGGTTATTTTGGCCTTCCCCTTGGCCGGGGGGGGCCCGGCTTTTCCCCTGCGTTTAGCGGGAAAAGCCCCCCCCCTTCCCATTCAAATGTTCAAATTCGTCCGAAAACCGGCGGGGGATTGAATATGCAAAAATGTTTTTTTGGGAGGCTGGGGGTTTTGAAAAATTCCCGGGGCCGGAAAACCCTTTTGCAGTGGGACTGCTGAAAAGGGTTTTTCCCCATAAAAGTCCAGTGTGTTTTTTTGCCCCCGGGTTTTTTTCAGACGGTCTAAAAACCGCAAACCGTCTGAAAAACTGGCCACAAATCTCTGCCTTGGGGACATGCCCTGAGACAGTAAACCCAAAATTGGAATTGGTTTTTTGGGAAATACACCTAGCCCCTATGTTCAAGGGCAAAAAATGAAGGGAAAACAAAGAAAAGAAAAATTGTACCTACTGTTAAAACCTGGAGGAGGCTTGGTTATGTTTTTGGGGCTGCTTTGCTGAAACCAGCACAGGGTGTCTTGAATTTATGCTGGGTACAATAAAATCTCAAGACTATCAAGGCATTCCTTTCTGAAATGTGCTGCCCAGTGTCAGAAGAGCCCGGTCTCAGTTTCAGGTATGGGGCCTCCAACATGATAATGACCAAAAACCCCAGTTAAAAAACACCCGGTGGCAAAAGTTTGGGACATTTGAAGGGACTTCAATGAGCCCTAATCTAAATCCTATTGAACATTTGTGAAACACCTGGAGCAGTTTGCTCACGACGAGTGGGCCAAAATACCTGTGGAAAGGCAGAAGTCGAATTGAGAGTTAAAGAAATCATTTGTTTTCAGTGATTATCTTAAAGGGTTGTGCAACAAAATATTAGGTTAAGGATACCATCATTTTTGTCCAGGCAAGTTTCATTTGTTTTTTCACATTTTTTTTAGTAAACCACAATTCAAAAGCAATGTCTTTGTTAGTTGATTTTCAGTAAATTTTATTATTACTTTTGACACTTTCAAGTTGTTTCAGTGACCATTGTTGGTTCATCTTTCTTTCATGGAATGCTTCCAAAGCTTTTGTCCACCTGAATAAGCCAGGATTTTTTTTTTTAAACCCATGAATATGTTGACGATTATTACGAAAAGTTGAAATCGGCCCAGTTTTTATGTGATCGAAATTTTTAGATCAGCGATAATTTAGGTTAAAATCTGTGCATCATCTATTAAAACCGCCCTTTTCGGTGCTTCCGTCATTTTGGCGGGCCGCAATACTTAAGAAAAAGCAGGTTGGGTGTATGTGCGACGTCATGACGGGGTGTGTAGGTTGCGATTGGCTGGGAAAAAACAATGACCTCGTTTTTAAAAGAAACGCTTTTCCCGTTACCCGTGTCTCTCAGCGTCTCAGAGAGAAGGACGTGCGTCTGTTTGTCCAAAAGCTAGCGAAATTTCTTTTTTACGAGAAAACTCTACTGTCCCCCTGTGATCCTTACAATTTAGTTAGTTAGAGTTGGGAAAATTTTAGTAGTTTGGTAGAGAAATTTTTAAAAGGGGCATTACCCCTGTAAGTCACGGGGGGGAGCGGAGGGTGGGCCCCCGGGGCGAACAAGAAAAAGCTCTATAAAAAATATGGATTTAAATTCACCATGACTTAGTGTAGACATTGCACTGCAATAGCTTTATTATTAACAGTTTTCTATTGAAATATTTTCCCGGGTTTGGGAGCCCCGAAATTATATTAGGGTAACATCTTTTCTAGTAACTGAGGTTCTTTGTTAGGGGCAAAACTCCACTTTAATTTCATTTAAAATTTTTAGTTTCTTTTCAAATTTTTCCCCTTCCCCTTTGTTCATATTTCCACCCTTCAGTTAAAAATTTGAATCCCCAATTTGTATCAGCAAGGTTGATAGGTGCCAAAAAATAATTGTATTTCCGAATAATTTCAGATACTGTTTTTTTCACTTTTGCCCAGTCCAGATTTGTTCATTGAGGCACCTTGCACTTAAATGTGAATGCAGCAATTGCTGTAGTCACCACAGGTGAATTGGAAAGGTGCCGCAAAAAAACATACCTTTTATTAATCGGAATACATATAGGATACGTGTTTTTTTTGCACTTTTGTCAGTCCAGATTTGTTGATAGAGCCCACTTGCAGTGTAAATTTGAATCGAGCAAGCAATTGTCAGTTAGTTACAAAGTGAAGCTGTACTATGGTGCCAATAAAATACCTTTTATTATCCGGAATTACATTACATTATACGTGTTCTTTGCAACCTTTGCCCAAGTCAAGATTGTTGTAGAGCCACCTTGCAGTAAATTTGAATCCAGCAATTTGTGTAGTTACCACAGATGAATTAATAGGTGCCAAAAACTACTTGTATTATCCGAATACAATTACAAATACGTGTTTTTTGCACTTGTGCCCAGTCCCAGATTTTGTTGATAGAGCCACTTGCAGTTAAATTTGAATCCTGCAATTGTGTAGTTACACAGGTGTATCTGATTGGTGCCACAAAAAATACCTTTTATTATCCAGAATACATTACAGATACGTGTTATTTTGACCTTTTGCGCACTACAGCTTTGTTCATTAAGGTACCTTGACTTAAATGTGAATACCTGTCAATTTTGTGAGTACCATAAGGTGTAATTGAAAGGTAGCCAAAAATTCCTTTGTATTTTTCCGCAATTACATTTCAGATAAGTGGTTTTTTTTCACTTTGGCGGCAAGGCCAGACCTTTGTTGATAGAATCTACTTTGCAGTTAAATTTGAATACAGCAATTTTTGTAGTCACAAGGTGAATTGATAGGTGCCAAAATACCCTTTTATTATCGTAATACATTTCAGATAAGTTTGTTTTTTCACTTTGGAGAAGGCAGTTTTTGTGATAGATCTACTTTGCAGTTATATTCTGAATCCAGCAAATTTTTGTTTTGATTTGAGGGATTTGAGATAGCTGTGATTCGCCGTCTTTTAATAACGAGACTTTCCAAATTCTTACCATACTTCTCATATTTTTATATTTCTGAACATGGAGCGGATATTCAGGGTGGTAAGGAGAGCAATGAGTGGGGGGTAGGACATGGAGGTAGAGGTAACGAGAGACAGGTGCTCCTTCCAGTTACTGGCGGGACAAACTCGCATGCCAGAGGATCGTCAGTTGCGGGACCGTCCGGCCTGTCATCCGCTGGGGATCAGGGCTCAGTAACGAACAGAACGCTAGCCAATCTGTCCTTCAGTGGTTAATGCAACCTCGCATCTAGCAGTCTTACCCTCCTCGTCCTCCCAGTCACGGCCACAATGTCATATCATCATCTGTCATGTGGGTCATGCGGGTTTTAAGGTCATGCTGAGGTCCAGGACATGGATAGTCAATGTCCAGTCAACTAAAATGGTGGTTTCAAAGACTCCCTTTTTTTCCGGCACTTTTTAAAATTGGGGGGTCAGCAGGGTGTCACGGGAAAATAGCTCAACGTTGTGGCCCAGGACAGATATAGTTTCAATGTCCATTTCAACTAACATGGTGGTTTCAAAGATCTTTTTCTGGCACTTTATAAATTGGGGCGTAGACAGGTTTAATGGTCATTACTGCCGAGGTCCAGGACAGGTTATAAGTCAATGTCCAGTCAACTAAAATGGGTGGTTGAAAGACTCCTTTTCTACCAGGCTCTTTTTAATCTGGGGTCAGGACAGTTTAATGGTCATTCTGTGGTACAGGACAGCATATGTCAATGTCCAGTTCAACTAAAATGGTGGTTTGAAAAGACTCTTTTTACCGGGCACTTTTTAAATGTGGGGGGTGGTATTGCAGGTTTGGGGTCATGCTGTGGCCAGGTGAGGTATACGTCATGTCCAGTGAAACAAAATGGTGTTTGAATGACTCCTTTTCCGCACTTTTTGAATCTGGGGTCATGCAGGGTTTGGGGCTCATGTGTTGGCCAAGGACATGTATAGTCAATGGTCCAGTTCAACTAAAATGGTCGCGTTGAAAGACTCCTTTTTCCGTGGCAATTTTAAATCTGGGGGGTCATGCAGCGTCTGGGGGGGCTCATGCATGCGTTCCAGGACAGGGTTATTCAATGTCCAGTTCAAGTAAATGATGGTTCAAATCATTACTGCCTTCTGGCACTTTTTTATTTGTGGGGTGATGCAGGTTTAAGGGTCATGCTGTCGGTACAAGACAAGGGATAGTGATGGTGTGTGATTTTTTTTTCTGTGGCTTTTATAACCTAAGTGTGTTGCTAAAGATGAGCACGTAATCCTTTTGACTGTTGTGGATGTTAATTTACAGCTTCTTCCAGCCATGTTTTGGGTGTATGAATGAAGGTGTTGTTGCTCTCCCATAGACTTTAACTGTCATCGCCTCATAAATCTACTATCGATATAGGACTAATCTTGTCGATTGATGGTCGACTATCGACCATCGACCGATGTCGATGGCCAACGTAATCGCTCAACACTACCAATGAATGATTTTGTGAAAACAGGTGTGCATTTAGCCTAATAAAGATATAAATCTTTTTATTACCACTATTTACTACCACATTTAATGTGGGATAAAAATAAGGTATATTTTTAAGATGATCAATAAGTAACTTAAATGGGTTGTATCACAAAAGACTTTAATCTCTTATCACTTAATGTCCCGTTGCTGGGACACTCACCTATTGCTAAAACAAGATCCCCGACACTCTGTCCTTTCTCATACAGTGCTCAGCTATCCCCGTTGCTCCTATAAACTTTGAATAGAGTAGCAGTGTGCATGTTTGACCTCTGTTCCATTTAAACCGTAGGGAAGGATGAAGTGTAGAGGACCCCATTTTGGCAATAGTCAGGGGTCCAGGCAGCGGGACAACCAGCGATCAGGCATTTATCACTTATCTTGTGGGTGGGTGATAAATGTCTTTCGTGGCACAACTTTTTTAAGTTCTTCCTAATCTTTTAGGTAACTTTTTAAAATAAGTTGTCTTGCATGTTGAAACGTTTGTGGGAATTTAATTGCAATATTTTTAAACATGACAACAAATACAAAGGTTTTATTTTGCAAAAAGTGGTCTATTTGTTTCAACTCATTTGTCTCATGGAACACCTTTTATTTAACACGTTTTAAGGAGACTATAAATGAAACATTGTTCCTGTTATACCTTGCAAGATTTGTAACTTTAGAGACAGTTAATAAAAGTTGGCATTTTTTTAACAACATTAAAACCCAACATTATGTAGCTAGAAAGCATAGTTAAAGCAAATATAGTGTAACATATTATTAAGGTTAATAAGCTGACAATTGAAAATGGTAGGTTCTGCTAATATTATCTGCAACTAGCTAAACATGTTATTGTTTTAGGCTATGAAATTACTCCTGAAGGTAGAATAACATATAATCAATACTAGAGTAGACAACAGGTTATAGACAACTGAACAGCATGAGCATCTTTAAAAGATGTTTCCAGTGTTTGCCTCATTAGCAGCAAATAAATCTTTCACAGCCTCCAAATACATTTCAGTTCTCCACATTATGTTACTAGTGCAAAGTGTTCTTTCAATTTCCCAAATGAAAACATAATAGCCAAAGTAAAGCGAAAATCATGCTCCCAACAGCAGGTGTGAGTAAACCGTAAAGATTTCTATGTGAGGAGAACAAACTATAATTCCTGAGCAGAATTTACAATCACATACCCAAAAAGGATCAGCAGGAGAGCAGAGCCTGCCAAGTTTTCTCCGAATGTAAAGGCAGTTAGTTGGAAGGAAGCTATGACACAGACACAAAGGCTGGCAGTTACTAGATAAAGTGCCTTGAAAAAGCAAAAACAACATAATTAGTAAGCAACATGTTTATTACTCTCAATGCTTGTTTTGTTCTTGTATAATTTAGTCACATTTCACTTGCTTGGGAAATGTACATATAGCATAAAGACATTTACTGTAAATTAAAAGCCCCTACTACTCTGTTAAATATGGATATAATAAAAACACAGTTCTCATTACACCATTATTTATATTACTTTTTAATTCTTATACCTGTATGTTTTATGTATTACTGTCAAAGTTTGTCCCTGTAACAACGGGAAAAGAAATTTAGGTGCCCTTAATCACTACAAGAGAAAATGAAAAGTAGCAGAAATGCTTTTAGAAAAAAAATCCTATATTTCCCTTTGAATGTTTTTTTAGTTTTACAAATCTCTGACATTGTGTTTTTTATACATTTATAAAACATAGTATGTTGCTATCTACTATCCATCTACTATTATTGTTTTGTCTGTATGTATACTAATATACTAATTAGAAAAAAGTCGAAACAAAAACCAAAAACAAAAAAAAAAACTTAGCTTTTATTGGGAACATTTTTTAATCTGCCCTAGGGCCTTTTTTTTGCAAAAATTTTATATTGTTCAGGGGGAAATGAGAAACAAGGGAATTTTTATTCGCCTCGGGGGTAAGGATAATTCTGAGAAAGGTCAGGAATCAGTCCAGAACTACATGGAGGACCTGGTTAATGACCTGAAAAGATCTTGGACCACAGTCTCAAAAATTATCGTAAGTAACACACTACACCATCATGAATAAAATCTAACAGGGTACGCAATGTCTCCCTGCTCACGCCAGTACATGCCCAAGCATGTTTAAAGTTTGCCAATGACCATTTGGATGATTCAGGGGAGGCATGGGAAAAGGTCATGTGGTCAGAGGAGATCAAAAAGAAATTGTGTTATCAAATCCCCTCTCTATGTTTTTAGAAAAGAAGAAGGATTAGTACAACCCTAAGAACACTATCCCAACCATGAAGCATGGGGGTGAAAATAACATACTTTGGGGGTGCTTTTCTGTAAAGGGGACAGGATGAATGCATGAGACTGAAGAGAGGATGGATGTGGCTATGTATTGAAATATTTTGGACAACAACCTCCTTTTTCAGAAAAGAGCTTGAAAAGGGGGAATCCCCGAAACAAAAACCCAAGCAACTAGATAGAACCCCGAAGTAGCATTTCAACCTGGAGTGTCTTGCCGGGCCCCAGACCTGAACCCAATCAAAAAAATCTTTGAAAGGGAGCTGAAACCAAGTAGCCAGCAATAGCCCCAAAAACCGAAAAGTTTAGGAAATTGAAAATAAAGGAGGGGGCAAAATCTTCCCAAAAAGGTGTGTGCAAAGGTCAAGATCACGGGAAATTCCGACCTCTGAAAATTGAAAAAAAAGGTTTCTGTACCAAATATTAAGTTCTGTTTTTCTAGTGTATCAAACACTTATTTTTGGCATTAAAATGCAAACTAATCATACAAAGTGATTTTCTAGATTTTTTTTGCATGAGCTGTCCAGTCTTGCAACATCATTTTATTGGTATTATGGGAAAAAAAAAAATTAAATAACAGTTTAAAGCTAGTATCAATGATTGCAGGATAAACAAATTTACCTTTTTTACCAAGTATTTTTTTAGGTACGGTGGTGAAATATCATTGTTTGTTCCTCATTTCTTCAGATCAAACTCTGAGGTTTTGGTGTTTGGCCTAGGTATTCATCACTTGGTATTCACTCTTGCACTGATGTTCTGAACATCATTTGTGTCTGGTGCACTTTCTATGTAGATCTAATTTGTAGATTGGAAACGAAGGTAATCCAGCACCTATAGACACAGGATTGAGTCGTAACATGTTACGACTAAGGGCTGAACATCTAGCCTGAAACGTGTAAACTTAATTTGCATGTTTGATGTTTTTAACCAGTTTTTTAAGGAGTTTTAATAAAAAAAAGTGAACCTCTTTTTCTACGAATCAATCCTGTTTTTATGGGTGCTGGATTACCTCGTTTCCAATTTTAAGAATGCCTTCACTTCAGCCGGGGTATTTTCCGTGAAACCCATACAGGTTTAAAAGAGAGCTTAAACCCCGCGATATCCAGGGTCCGGTGAGCTGTACTCGTTACCTTTTTCTACACATACGTTAGATCTAATTTGTGCAGCCTTTTAAAGTCTCATAACATCCAAAGTGGTAAGCTCTACATCTAAGTCCTATGTTAAAATTCTGGGTTTCTTACAGACTTCTATCAAAATCTTGTGCTCTGCCCTCAGCTGGGATGACCTGACCTGGATGATTGATGTCCAATTGTTTGATGATCTTTCCAAATTTATAGACAACTGTAACCTTCTGTAGGGTCTGAAAAGCTGATAGACCCAAAGCAAAAGGGGGAAATAAACATTGGCCCGCAGGCCAAATCTAAGTAGCTTAAAGCAGGAGAATAGTCAGTAAGTATGAACCCCGTTTTCGAAGGTCATACATTTGACGCATCGTAGTTGTAATCCTGGAGCGAAGTCTATCTGTGCCGCGTCGTAAAAAGTAGAAAAGATTTCCCCCTACTGACAAAAAAATATAAAAAACTATATTAAATAAAATAATTTCCCCTAAATCTAAAATTAATCTAAAATGATATAATATACTGTAAAATTAATGTTTAATAAAATAATATAAAATGTAATTACAATTAAATATTATAAAATTAACATGAAATTACATATTATAAAATTAATAATAATTTAAATACAAAATCAGAAAACCAATACAGCATCTACAATAAATCCCATTGTTATAATATTATCAGTGATTACAAACCAAGCCATTAAAATAGCATGTCAGTGAATAGAAACTATGGTAGTGATCACCATCAGATTAAAATTATTTTCATTTAATGTAGTAAAAACAAAAAAAAAAAAATCTGAATGAAATGTTATTATTAACATAATTAATTTTTCATTAGAAAATCAACTCAAGGAATTGCACTAATCTGGATAGAAAAGAGTAACAGAATGCAAATGTTACAGTTCTTAGGTATGATTGATAGTAATAACAACAGTACTTATCTCTTGCAACATTCTAACCAAAAATTGAGGCTGACACAGGGAGAGCATTGTGACGTAGTAGAAAGAGAAACATTTAAGAGTTTGATTGACGTTTATGAGCTTCTGTTCTTCTCTTTCTTCTCTACAGAGTTTAAAACAGTTCATTGAGTTGGTTTTCTAATGTAAAATATGTTAATAAAAAAATTTTGTTCGGATTTTAATATTTTTCTTTTTTTATAATTAAAATCTTATAAAAATACTTTTTTTATACTTTTATATCGTATGTTAATTTTCGTTCATCAAAATGTAGGTCAGTCTTTATTCAACATACAGCAATAATCGGCACATCACAGGTCTCGCTGAGACTTGTGGTGCAGCATGCAAGATCTCCACCATAGTTTCTATTCACTGACATGCTATTCTAACACCTTTTCTTCTGTTTGAAGCCTGCTATGCTGTGTTTGTAATCACTGATGACACTACGCTAACTCCATAAATCCATGACTGAGAACGGGATTCATGGTAGATGCTGTATTGGTTTAATTAATTAATATTATTTAATATAACATTAACTTTATATGATATAATTTTATAAAAATGTTTTATTAATTTTATATTATATAATTTAATATTTATTTTATATAATTTGATAGTTATCATACATTTATTTGTATTATTTTAGTGTTATGAGTTAAGAAATAATTTATATTTTTTGCCTTAATGGCAAATCTAGTTCCAATACAACAACTCTGGGTTCAGGTAGATCACTTTTAACTTGGTCTGGCTGTTATGACAATTTTGTGCCTACTTTTGGTGGTATATTCATAAATGTGTCTAATCCTACAAATGTGGTGTGACAAGGCCCGAGAACATCCCCACATTTTTGGCGCATTATAAAGTGTCGGGGAAGGCACAGATTGGACCAAAGTTTGGACTGCTACTGTTCCTACATCTATAGAACAGGGCTAAACCAGCTTTTTGGCTCAAAGTACTTTTGGCTCAAACATAACAAAAACTTTATATATTTATAAATTTTTCTGCCTTGTGAACTCTATAAAAACAAAACCACAAAAACTGGCATGGTTGTGTTTTTCCTGTTCCACCCCAAACAGATTGTTTTTTTTTGCAGAACATTAAATGGTAATATTAAAAAATAAAACAAGTCCAACAAATAATCTAAGACGGCTATGTCGATGGAAAAAGTGAAATAAACTAACATGTCTTTGCCAAAAAATGTGTCAAGAATGGTTTAAAGTAGTAAGATTAAATATTGAAATATCAACATATGAAAAAAAAAAAAAACTTTACCTGTGGTGTTCTTACTTTTTCATGTCATTATATTGTGTAATTTTTCTGATGGTATTTATTGGTAAGCATAAGGTAGTAAAAATAGTAATAACAAATCCATACATGTCTACATAAACGATTATTCAATTGCAAATGTGTATGAGTAAAATAAACAATTTACTCAATGTAAAACAAATAAGTTAACAATCAGAGTTTGAATAAGGGGTCATACCCACAAACATATATGATTTGCAGTTTTGCTGAGGAAATGCAACAGCATTTCTTATAATAAAAAATACCTTCACAATATTGCATACATCGGAGCACTAAGACACCAGAATTCCATGGGTAAGATCCCGTTAATACATTTATAATATGCAGATAAACCCAGTATTAGTTTTAATTTTTAAATTTATAACAAACCATGTCATGTAAAAAGTTCGTCATCCAGTAGGTTCTATAATGAAGTCCGCTGATTATGTGTAGAACTTTTACACCAGATATGTGATCTTTCACAACATAACTCCCAAATGAGGCAGTAAGTATTGCAAAGCCTAATGTTATGCACAAGGCAACTCCACATTGTCGCACATTCTCCATGCTGTACAGGGAATTAAAAAAAAAAAAAACAGAATGAAAGCATTTTACAGTTTCTGTAGAACTACTACCATAGAATATTGCCATGCAGATTGTTTTATACTGTTTAATGTGTAGCAATAATAACACATATAAAAAAAAAAAAGCATAAAATTGAATAACAACAATGTTCTCTGCTGACCTCCTTGTTTCTTGCCTGTCAGTTTTTTAACAGCAATTAAATTAACTTTCCAGCAAAACTGAATGTGCTATGTGTAGTGCAGGGCCTTGAGGGGTCTACATGAAATAGTTTTTTTTTTTTTTTTAAATCTTTGTGTTTGAATGTTCACCTACAAGACTACATAGACTAATTGACAGCTCACCCCCTGCTGTAACCAATTAATCCCCTCAAGCCATAACATTTGAGGAGTTGATAGAAAGTAGCGGGTCCTCTGTTATCTTACTTCATAAACCTCGGCAGGGGCAGGGACTGATGGTCTTCTTTCAACAGTTAACCTATAAAAATTACCAATCCTAACAGTTAGAGATGGGCGAATCGATTCTAACGAAGTGGAATTCGTTTAGAATTTCAGGAAAACTTCGGTTCGGAACGAAGTCGAACTTTGGGGTACTTCGGGTGAACGAAGTGTGCTTTTGATTGATAAAATGGCTGTGAGCACATGGCGCTACATGGGGCAAACAGCACTCTGAGGAGGAAGAAGGGCATAGCCTGCATGACAATATGCAGAGGTGAAGCAAATCAGAGACCTCGCCGGGATTCTGTGACGTCACTGCACTATATAAGTCCGGGCGCGAAACGCCGGAGCTTTCACACTCCTCACAACTGTGCCATCCGGGAAGAGTCTGCCGCGGCTGATAGCTCCTTGTCTGAAGAATTGATTTTTATCTAGCGATTTCTGTGGGGTGGCCTCAGCTTGTCTCAGAGACTGTCTTTAATGTTCTATTTCTACTTTTTTTGGGGTATTGGATCTGATATCCAGTGTGCGTCCACTGCAAGCTGCATATACATTCAATATCCAAGTGGGATCTAAGCCAGCTTTTCAGTTGTATTCTTAAAAGACACAGCGTTTTTACAATACAAATACCACGTCATTTTTGGCTGCTCACTTTCTATTGCGCAATTTACTCCAGGGGGTTAATTAAGGCGTTGTTTTGCTGGTGTGCTGAACCCCAAGAAACCCGTCTTTTCAACGCCAAAATATATAAATTTTCCCTGACCTAATTCACAGCAAAGGTTAATTACAACTGTATCTCATTGATGTGTGGCGTAAGAAAACACGCAATTGTAACACTCTACAAAGCACTAGTTTGTGCGCTCAATTCTTTGCGAAATTTTACATCAGGGTTAAATAAGCGTTGTTTTTGCTGGTGTGGCTGACAAAAATAAACCACGTCTTTTCAAAAGCCAAAATATATACATTTTTCCTGAAGCCTAATTCCCAAGCAAAAGGTTAATTACAACTTATCTCTGTTGTGTGGCGCTAGAAAATCACGCAATTGTAACACGCTTACAAAGCTCTCTAGCTTGTTTCGGCCTCAATTCTTTGGCGCAATTTACATCCAGGTTAATTAAGCGTTTTTTGCTGGTGTGGCTAACAAAAATAAACGTCTTTTTCAACGCCAAAATATATAAATTTTTCCTGTAGCCCTAATTCACAAGCAAAGGTTATTACACTGTATCTCTTAGTTGTGTGGCGTAAAAACACGCAATTTGTAACACGCTTAGAAAGCTACTAGTATGTGGGGCCAAAAATTCTTTGGCGCATTTACATCCAGAGGTTAATTAAGCGTTGTTTCACTGTGTGCTGACAAAATAAACCGTACTTTTCAACCCAAAATATATAAATTTTTTCCTGTAGCCTATTCACAAGCAAAGGTTAATTAAAACTGTATCTCTTGTGTGAGGCGTAGAAACACACGCAATTCTAACACGCTAGCACAAAGCTACTAAATTGGGGGAGCCAATTCTTGCGGCAATTTACATCCAGGGTTAATTAAAGCGTTGTTTTGCTGGTTGTGCTGACAAAAAATAAACACAACTCGAACGAACGAAACTTAAAGGACAGGGCACGGGTTGTCTTGTCCTTTGTCTTTTATTTTTGTCTATTTTCTTTTTTTTTCAATGCCAAAATAATATACATTTTTACCTGTAGCTAATTTCATTCCGAAAGTTAATTAAGCCCTGATTGTGCTTTTGCATTTAGTAAAACATCACAGTGGTTTTTAAACGACACATCACAATAAATTTTTCCTGGCCATTTGTGGAGCGCAATTTATATCCAAGGGTTACCAAGCTTGTTACTGGGTTCATTTGGAGTCAAAAACCAGGTTTGTATATTTATCATATACAGATATCATCATCAAACAGTGTCTGTACAATTTTCAGAAAACAAGATGTCAGACAGAGAAGTATCGCAGCTCTGCACCTGCGGTGGCAAGTGCACAAACATTCCTGGAACAGCCCAGGTTGCAGCACAGCCAGGGACGTCACAGCAGGGGTCACCTCGATGAGCCCACAACGGCCGCTGTCATCTTACGCCGTGAGTTTTTCAGCAACCCAAGGGTTTCTTGATGGTTTGGACTAGGTCATCCTCTTCCTCCCAATGACATCTGACAACCCAGCCAAGAGTCGGTGGGAACCTCAACACCACCCTTAGTTGTGCATGTGCCCGGGAGCGGGTCAGCGGCCCTCACTCTTCCCTCAGCCCGCCTCAGGTCCCCCATCCTTTCCCTCAGCCAGAGATGCTTCTATGTGTCTGGGGCTCAAGCCCCACTATATAGCAGGATGAACAATTGAGGAGGGGCAGTCAGCAGATACTTTGGCAGCGAGGAAAATGGGCCAAATATCCCCTGCTCTTGCAGTAGGCGGCAAAGTATAGATGTGGAGAGTGGCAGGGAGGTCAAGTTGTGAGAGGTCAGCCTCAGCAATACCAAGACCGTGGATGAGGACAGCAAGTTGACGATAAAAACACAAATAATGATGATGTACCGACCCGCAACGGGATCCGGTGAGGCCGGGCGTCATCATCGTCAGAGAAGAGGCGCAGCTTGCGCATCAGGCAGCGGCGCAGGCCAGCAAGTGGGTCGGTGGGGGCCATGAGTCAGCAGGATAGCAGCAGTGTAGGTCGGGGCCAAGGGGCCAAGAGGAAAAAAAAAACCCCTTTCGCGGGTCCAAAAAGTAGCGGCAAGGGGCTCAGCGAGGCAAGGGGGCGGCATAGTCACTCGTGCGGAGCGTTGGCGGAAAAAAAATCCCATACCGGCGGTGGGGGCAGTTCTTTGCTAAACACCGGAGGACCCCGAATATGGGTATATGTGATTGTGGGCAAAAGTGAACGTGGCCAGGGAGCTAACGTTGGCACCACGGCCCTGCTAAACCAAAATGCAGCGTCACCATCCTTTGGCCTGGGAGAACTTCCTCATTTGTGGTTCCATCCGCTGCCCAAAACAGCATCCAACAGCAGCGCCCATGGCACGCAGCCATTGAGCCAGAAAAGGGGCTCCACCCCCTCGCAAAAGGGACTTTTCTCTTTGACATCATCTCCCGGTCCAATGCTCCTGCCCTCGCTACCAGGGCCACAGTTTTCAGCAGGCTTTTTGAAAAGAGCAACATATGGTCCAAACACCCTAGGTGCACAGCTGCCGTATCCTGTCCAAGTTTTTGGTATGCAGCCCCCTCCGTTCCAAAATGGTGGGACTCTGAAAACCGTTAAGAGAACTAATGGTTGTGCCAGCCGAGATGGAGATTTCCCCAAGCGAAATTTCTTTTCCAAAAAGGCAGTCCCACACTTCAAAAATTTTAGAACAAAAGGGGGTCAGTCCTTGAGCTTATGGTTTTGTTCCAAGGGGACAGCGCGCATTTTTCTGGGCTGTAACAAACGGTCAGGGCCAGTCTGTCCTTTCGGCCCACTGGGTGAAGGTGCTTCCACCCAAACCAACAACTTGGACAGGAACGCCGCTTTCCTCCACTTTTCAAACTGCTGCACCTCCCCAATGTCCCCCCTCCCCCTCCCCCCACCACACCACCATCTCACCTCCACAAGTACTGCTCCACATCCCAAAAATGGTAGGGCACAGCGTGTCACGCATTTCTACACCTAAATTCCTGGGCGAACGAAGTCAACAGGGGAGGAATGCTTTGCGTCATGCGGGCAAGAAATCGGGGTGGGGTTTTCCCTCCCCCCCAACTGCAAATGGGAACCAGGGTGACGGAAAAGGGGAGGAACAGGTTTTGGGCGGCTCAAAACAGGGGAGGCCAAAGTCCCCGCATGGCGCATGTTCAATTGGTTTAAAAGGTTCCTGAAGTCTTCCCCCGATCTTCAGAACTTTTGAAAAGGGGTCGGGGAAACTGTGCATGCATTTTATCCATTCGTACAAACCCAGGAACACCCCCCGATTGCAGGGGCAGACGGACCCCCCCCAACACACTCTGATATGCGTATTTCCACCCGTTGGAATTCCCCGCCCGCACTGTTGGCCGACTTTAAAACGAGAAAGGGCCCTTAACGTTTTTTGATGCCCCAGACAGAAACTACTCCCCCCGTGTAACTTTGATGTCACCAGTGGCAGCTCTGCTGACACCTGCCGTTTTTGAGGCCATTCGAGGAGGCACGTTATTTGCAGTCGCCAGGAAATCGGAGAATAACGTCATTTCCCCTGCTTGTCCTGGGGAAAAGAACTGAAAAATCTGTCTTGGCAGGGGACTGGAGACGTGGGGACACTCCGTGGCCAATGAGTTTCCCGGGGGGGATGAAAAGGGGCGAAGGAGGCATTGGGCAGAACATTGCTTGAAAGATGGATTTTTTACCCCTGACAAGGAGGAGGACCCTGGAGGAGGTAATGGAGATGAGGAAGATGAGGCAGATGACCCCCAAACACCGTGGCAGAAACGTGGAAATGGGCAGGGGCCCCTCGGAGTCACTTGGCAATGCCCCACACTTATTTGCCTGGCTGTGAAGCCAATAGGGCACCCGGAGGGGATACTTCTGGCTCTCCACCCTATTGGACCCTCGCTAAAACCGGTCCAAAATGGGAGCCTTTTTTCCCCCGCTATTGAAGGGAAGACAAACTCATTTACATAGGGAAATCCTCCCTAATCTTGGCCGTGCCTAGTGCGGCATGCCCCCCTCTGACAGGTTGACCCGGGGGGTCCCCAAGTTTCCACGTTTCTCTGCAAAAGGGCTGCTGGGGGAAGGGGGGGGGTAGGAGATACCACTCCACAAATAGTAACCTAAGTCGGATCACTGATGACCGCTTCCCTTTACCCCCATAGTGAGGGGGCATCTCCGCAGCAGCAGCGGACCGGACAGCCCCGAACCCAAAAGGTTGTGGCCTACTTGGACACACTCGCCACCTCAGTTAGAAGATCCGTGGAAACGGGGGAGCCAAACTGGGTGTGGGCCGCAATTGCCGGTTGCAGTGGGGAATCTGCCCCGCCGGGCCATATGTGGACAGAGCGGGTGTGTTCAGGCGGCGGGGGCCATCGTTACCCCAAGGAGAACCCGCTTGTCCGGGGAAATGTGGGAAACGATGACCTTTTTCAAGATGAACAGGGGTGGATCAGCCCCGGACTTCCACCACCCCAATGCCTTAGGGTCAGTTCTGGGGGCAAAACTACCTGCCTAGCACTATTTTGATGGCCGCCCCCTGCCTGATGCCACGCATTGCTGACTTTTTTTCCATCTGCCTACCACCATCTTTACCCCGGGATGGTATTTTCCACCCACCCCAAAAACTCTGTCATTGTTCCCTCTTTGCCTTTTTGCCTGCTGCTGTTGCTGTTGCCGTGACATCCACACTGTGCATTGTGCACGTTGACCTCATTGCTGCGTGGCTCTGTCACCTCCCCCACTGTGTCATTGTTTCCCCTGCCTGACCTCAGCTGCGCCGCCGTGACCTCCGCTCTGTAATTTTGCCACTCTGTGGCTTTTTCCTTTTTGCCACCCCCAAATGTATTGTGCCCCTCTCTGCCTCGGCTGTGCTGGACTCCTGCCGGGCCCTCCACACTGTGTCATTGAGCCACTGCCTGACTTCATGCTGCTGCCGCCGTGACCTCCGCTCTCAGTCATTGTGCCATTCTGTGGCTTCCTCCTGTTTTCCCACCTCCAGAATGTCATTGTGCCACTGCCTGATCTCATGCTGCTGCTGTTGTGACCTCCACACTGTGTGATTGTGCCACTCTGTGGCCTAATACTGTTTTGCCGCCTCCAGAATGTCATTGTGCCACTGCCTGATCTCATACTGCTGCCGCCGTGACCTCCACGCTGTGTGATTGTGCCACTCTGTGGCCTAATACTGTTTAGCCGCCTCCAGAATGTCATTGTGCCACTGCCTGATCTCATACTGCTGCCACCGTGACCTCCACACTGTGTGATTGTGCCACTCTGTGGCCTAATACTGTTTTGCCGCCTCCAGAATGTCATTGTGCCACTGCCTGATCTCATGCTGCTGCTGTCATGACCTCCACACTGTGTGATTGTGCCACTCTGTGGCCTAATACTGTTTTGCCGCCTCCAGAATGTCATTGTGCCACTGCCTGATCTCATGCTGCTGCTGTCGTGACCTCCACACTGTATCATTGTGTCACTCTGTGGCCTAATACTGTTTTGCCGCCTCCAGAATGTCATTGTGCCACTGCCTGACCTCATGCTGCTGCCGCCGTGACCTCCGCTCTCAGTCATTGTGCCACTCTGTAGCTTCCTCCTGTTTTGCCACCTCCAGAATGTCATTGTGCCACTGCCTGACCTCATACTGCTGCCGCCGTGACCTCCGCTCTCAGTCATTGTGCCACTCTGTGGCTTCCTCCTGTTTTGCCACCTCCAGAATGTCATTGTGCCACTCTCTGACCTCATGCTGCTGCTGTGACTCCTGCCGTGCCCTCCACACTGTGTAATTGTGCCACTGCCTGACCTCATGCTGCTGCCGCCGTGACCTCCGCTCTCAGTCATTGTGCCATTCTGTGGCTTCCTCCTGTTTTGCCACCTCCAGAATGTCATTGTGCCACTGCCTGATCTCATACTGCTGCCGCCGTGACCTCCACACTGTGTGATTGTGCCACTCTGTGGCCTAATACTGTTTAGCCGCCTCCAGAATGTCATTGTGCCACTGCCTGATCTCATACTGCTGCCGCCGTGACCTCCACACTGTGTGATTGTGCCACTCTGTGGCCTAATACTGTTTAGCCGCCTCCAGAATGTCATTGTGCCACTGCCTGATCTCATACTGCTGCCGCCGTGACCTCCACACTGTGTGATTGTGCCACTCTGTGGCCTAATACTGTTTTGCGGCCTCCAGAATGTCATTGTGCCACTGCCTGATCTCATGCTGCTGCTGTCGTGACCTCCACACTGTATCATTGTGCCACTCTGTGGCCTAATACTGTTTTGCCGCCTACAGAATGTCATTGTGCCACTGCCTGACCTCATACTGCTGCCGCCGTGACCTCCGCTCTCAGTCATTGTGCCACTCTGTGGCTTCCTCGTGTTTTGCCACCTCCAGAATGTCATTGTGCCACTGCCTGACCTCATGCTGCTGTGGCTGCCGCCGTCACCTCCACACTCTGTCACTAATGTTGCCACCTGAGCTCTCAGCTTGTTTTTTTCCAGCTTTCGCTGGCATGACTTTATCAGGCTACATTCCCGCTTGAGTTTTTTGGTCAGTTTTGCCCTCTTAAGTGCCCAGGGAATTTTATAGTGAAGCGATTCTAAGAGCGGCGGCAGTCATCTGCGTGTCATACTAAAACACAACATTGTATGAAGACTGAACCAAGCTCCCTCTGCATATTTAAGCATGGCACAACGATCTACAGCACCCGGCAGGCTCAGTGCAGCCAGGAAATAGCTGCTTTTTAACGCGATTCGTGCCAAAGTAATACGGAACGAAACGAATTTTGTCGGAAAATTCGGCGAAGTGACCGAATCGAATTTTTGAGAAATTCGCCCATCTCTACTAACAGTACATTGTAAACTTGCTAAATATATACTTTCTAAGGTGTATTAAAATTGTAACGATGTCTAAGTGTTTTCTAAAAATCTACTTGCATGCTGCAGAAGCCATTCCATTTAGTTGTATGGGACACTCAAAAATTCTCAAATTTGGCACATGAGTATGTAAATAAGTGCCACATTTGGGTTGGAGGGTAGGGGTTGATTTGGAGGATCCTTGTTTGTTATTTGTACCAACTATAAAATCAAACAACAACAAAAAGTGTACACTGATTTGTTCTTCTTCTACTGTAGAATAACAATATGATACTGCTATATTTTATTTTTTTCAATAAATATTATCTGAATTTAGAAAACAAGTGACAAATTTGTTTCGGCATTTTCTATGTCCCATACAACTAATGGATTCGCTTCTGCAGCATGTAAGTGGATTTGTAGACCCCTTTTAGTAAGTGTAACAAACATTAAACATTTTACATTTTAAAACTTTAAAAAAAATTATCTGTTGAAACCAAAATTTAATACACTATATAAAAAGACACAATGCAAGTTTTTTCTCATACGACATGAAATCAAATAATCCTTACCTGTTTTGAGTAATTAGGATTCCCAAAATTTTTTTATATTGGAAAATGCCAAATAATGGGAGAGAGAAATTTTTAAGGGCCTTTTTTATTTTCTCAAAGTCAAAATTTTTACTACATTTCATTAGTTTTTTGGAACATTGCTTTTTAAACTGTATGATTTGGGGGTGTAACGAATGCTGGTATGGCCCCCCTTTGGACCACCGCAACGATGGGTAACCTTACCAGGGGCGGAGTTAAGTAGAACCGGTTTTTCACCAGAGGCCCCCGCAAAGCGGGATGGATTTTGCTGCGGCGGAGAACTACCAGGTCGCCCCACGGGCGTACTTGCTTGGGGTGGCACCCAAAGGGCAGTGGTGGTCCCGATCGTGAGACATAGCAGTCGGGACACAGGAGTCGACAGGGGGCAAGGGTTTCATGGCAGATTAGGACAAAAAGGTTCGTACACGGAAGTCGGGCAACGAGGCAGGAGAAGCTTTCCTAAAGCTGACGGCACAAAGATCCGGCAAAGGTGCCGGAAGGAAGGGGGTTAAATAGGGTCACCTCCCACCTTAACCAATAGTGGGCGTACGGGCCCCTTTAAATTCCCCGAAGCCGGCGCGCGCGCCTAAGGCCGGGCACGGACCGGGCCCCCCCCGGCCAGGAGGACGGGAGGACTCGGGAGGCAGGAAGGAAAGGGGGGAAGCCGGGCCCCAAAGGGGACAGACGAGTCGCCCGCACCCGGCGGGGGGCGGCGGGGACCACCGTACATACCCCCCCCTTTGGGGCCCCTCCTCCTTCGGTTCGGGGGAAGGTCAACACGAGACCGCGTTCCGGGATTTTCTCCTCAGGCCCCCCAAGTCTCTCCTCCGGACCGAATCCCTCCCAATAAAACCAAGAATTCCCGTTTACCCTAACCGACCTCATCCCCCAAGATCTCCTTGCCCAAAAAATTTTTTGGGGTACGGATCAGGAGAGGGGGGGCAACTTTTCGGGAGAAGTGGTTAAAACACGACGGGTCAGGAGGGATACATAAAAGAATTAGGGACCCGCATAGTGGGAGGGATTGGAGCCATACGCCACGGATTAATACGGCTCAGGATTTCAAAGGGACCCGGGAAGCCGGGCCAAGCTTGTAACTGGGATTTTTAACCGACATTTTTGGGGACACCCCGACTTTGCCCCCAAGGGAAAAGGGTTGGAGCGGGTCTCCCTTTCCTGTCCCCTGGGCCTTCATACGGCAGCAGCCCCTGCGGGGGACTGACAGTCGCCCCCAGATCCCAGATAGGTCGGGCCCAAAGGGCATCCCAGGGGGAACCTCGGGGGAGGAGGGCGAGGAGAGGAGGGGGGGGATCCGCCCATATAAAATAAAAAGGGGGCCCCCTGAGGACCCCTAATCTAGCAAAATTTTTAAAAAATTCAGCCCAGGGTAGGAGTCGGCCCAATCATCCGGGTGAGCAGAAACAAAGTGACGCAAGTAACTGCCCACAATCGGGTTGACTCTCTCTCCCTGGCCGTTTAGATTCGGATGGAAACAAGAAAGTCTAACTTCCCCGCAATCGGGGCAGATTTCGCGCCAGAATTTGGGGACACGAATGAAACCCACGATCAAAAAACGATGTGTTGGGGCAGACCGGCAAGCGGAAGATTTTTCTAAAGAACAGGGGGCAAACGTGGGGGGAAGAAACCCGGGCAGGGGGACGAAGTGCGACATTTTCGAAAACCCTCCCCAAAATGCCCCCAGATCGCGGTGTTACCCGAAGAGGAGGAAGGTCATGAAACCCTTTCCCACATGGGACCATGGAAATGGGCGTAGGCAGGGGTCGCAGCACCCGGGGGGGCCGTGGCGGGGCCCTTATTCCGGGCACAAGTAGCACAGGCATCCACAATCCTTAATATTTTTACCATTTCCGGGGCCACCATTAGAACCGAGAATCAACTGGAACGACAGGGGCCCCCGGATTCCTGCCAAAAAAGAGCGTGCCCCCAATTCAGGATTCTCTTGCGCGGGAAGACCGAACGTAGGCTTGCCGGGGAGTATCTGCCAAAAGGAGGACAGGTGCTGCGGGGACAGGCGTTCCGGAGGTATGATGTGTTGGGGTGGCTCCTTTTCCGGGAAAACTCATGCGCGAAGAGAGCATCTGCCCTGATGTTTTTTTTCGGGGGGCAAAAAGGGATCAAGTCAAATCTTGAAAAAAAAGAGACCACGTGCTTCCCGAGGGTTGAGGCTGGGCCGACTGGAGACTGAAATTTTTTTGTGACCCGTATATACCTCAAAAGGATGACACTCCCCCCAAAGATGCCGCCACTCTTCCAGGGCCATTTTTGAAGCATAATTCTGGGGTCCCCAATACATATTTTCCTCTCTGCCGACGAGAAGGTTTGGGGAAAAGAACCCGCAGGTGATTTTCTCCCCTTGGGGACCCTTTTTGAGTAAGGACACTCCGGCCCCCACCAAAAAGGGCATCCACCTCCAGGAGAAAGGCTTTCTCGGGATCAGGGGGAAAAAATAGGTGCGGAAGCAAAGGCTGACTTCAAATCCAAAGGCTCTTTCGGCCGCTGGTGGCCAACATTTGGGATTACCCTTCTTCCTGTGAGAGCCAAAATTTGGGAGCCACCAGTGTAGAGAAGTGGGATAAAAACTGCCGAAAATAAGGGCAAAGCCCAAAAAAACTTGTATGGCTCGAAGCCAACAGTCGGGCCATTGCAAGATAGCAACGCTTAGGGGACCCATTTGCAGGCCTCTCGGAGACGATTAACCGAGGAAAGGCGACTGGGTTGTGGAAAACGCACTTCTCTAATTTGGCGTACAGGGGGGTTGCGCAAGGGTTTGCAGGATAGGGCACCTGTGATAAATGGGTCCGGAGGTCAGGGAAAAACCAGGGTGCGTCCATAAAATGATACACACATTAAAGGGAGGGGCCCTGAAAATGTCGTTTAAAGAACTCCTGAAAGACCGCGGGACATTGCACAGACCGAAAGGCATTACTAGGTATTCAAAATGGGGCCGTCGCGGGTATTGAACCCCCCGTCTTCCACTCATCTCCCCACGGGTCCTGAGAATTGTAGCCCCCCGGGAGGTCCAATTTTGGGGAAAGACCCTTTGGGTCCCTGTAGACGGTCAAAGAGTTCCGTAATTAGAGGCAAAGGGGACCGGATTTTCCGGGAAACTGGTTAGGCCCCGGGATCGTGCAAGGACGGAAGAACCATCCTTTTTCTGACGAAGAAAAAACCCGGCGGGGTTATGAAGACTTGCGATAAACCCTTTTGCAGGGTTTTTCACGGGTTGTCCCCCACAGGGGCCCAGTCTCGGGCTGGACAACGGGGGAAAATTTAAACCCCAGGGGACTGGTCCCAGGAAGGGGGCAATGGGACAGTCATAGGGGGTGAGGAGGAAGGGATTTAGCCTGTTTTCCGAAAAAACTTTTCCCCGTAACCCGGATTCACGGGAAGGCCTGGCAAGGGGGCCTGTAAACTGATTGGTGGAATTTGGGCCCGGAGGCCCCCCCGGGCGAGAGACAGCGATTCTGGCAGTCGGGAGCCCAGCGTGAACCTCCCCGGTTTTCCCTCGAGGTCAGGGAGGGCTGTAGCCACGGGAAATCCCCGAGGGTAGTTTTGGATGCCGAGGGGGACGTAGAAGGGGATCTCCCCCTTGTGTAAGGCCCCCACGCGGAGAAACAGTGCTTGGTACGTACCGAATGGGCCCCACTAAGTAGCCGCCACTCAGGAGGAATCACCAGGGGTTTCCCCCACGGATCCCCGGAAAGGGGAACGGGCACCCGGGTGGGATGAATAAAGTTCCCGGCGGATCCAAGTCCCAAAAAAAGGGGCACCCCCAAAACGAGTACGGGGAACCCATGAAAAATTTAACCTCCATATAAGAGTGGGAGGAAGTGTTACACCCAGGGTGCCTCTCCGACATAGCCTAGGGGCGGGCGTTTCCCCGCCCTGTTGGCGAAGGGGGAACCATTGCGGGAAATGATCCTGGCTGGGCCCGTAAAGGGACATTTTTTCTGCCCGACGGCGGGACGCTTGTTCGGGACAGATGTGCCCCGGGCCCCCCCTGCTGGGTTCTTCATGGTTGGAAATGAAAAGCGGCAGCTTGGTCTTTGGAAGACCGGGGGCCCGGGGACGCAAACGCGTGGGCGGGCGAGATCCGTTCCCGGGTAGTTCTTTGTCGCTCGGGGAAGCGAACATGAACCGAGTGGCTGGTGGACCAGTTCCTTGAGGGACGGGGCTCTCTGGCCGCTAGGGCTCCTTAACTCTGGGCAGGGCCCTTTTTAAAAATGGGACATAGAGCGGCGTCGTTCCAGGTCAGCTCCGGCCCGGGTTGAAAACGAAATGCGTAGTCGCCGACAGAGGGTCACCCGGGGAAGTTCAGTAGAGCGGTCTTCTGCCGAGGAAACCCGTGGCCCCCCTCTTCAAAAACACTGCGGAACTCTGAGAGGAAAGCCTGTGGGCCTCGTCACCGGATGCCCCGGTCCCAGAGGGGGGGGGCCCAAATAGGCCTTCCCAACAACTGACCCGAAGGCCACCTTGGAAGTTTAGTGGGAAAAAGACCGGCCATCAACTCAACGTGCATCGACATGGGTAATAAACCCCTGCACAGTTTGGAGTCCCCTTCAAACTTTTTCGGTAGTGTAGCCAGCCAGAAGTTCCCCGGTGCTGGGGGAGGCTCGCCACGGAGGCGGTGGGCGGGGGCTGTTTTTAGGGCCCGGAGCTGCTGCAGCATGGCGGACAAATGTTAAGCTGCTGGGCTTGTTGCCTATTGTTTTGACTCGAGCCATACCCGTGAGGTCCGGTTCACCGGGCAAAAGGGACCCTTTGGGGGGATACTGGCCGGGGGCTTCGTAACGAATGCGGTAGTGGATCCCCTGGACCACCCCAAGCGATGGTGTAAGCCGTACCCGGGGGGGGGTCTAAGTAGAACCCGGTTTTCACCAGAGCCCCCCCGCAAAGGGGATGGGCTGCTGCGGCGGAGAACTACCAGGTCCCACACTGGCGTGACTTGCTTGCGGGGGCAGCCAAGGCAGTGCGTGGGAAGAATCGTGAGACGTAGGCGAAGTCGGGGACAGGGAGGAGGTCAGGACAGGCGGGAACGGTTTTGGTCAAAAAGGAGCGAAAAGGTTGGTAACGGAAGTCAGGGGCAACGGGAGGAGAAGCTTTCTCTAAAGGCTGAACGGCACTAAAAGATCCCGGCAAAGGTGACCCGGAAGGAAGGGGTTAAATAGGGTCACCTGCCCCCTTAACCAATAATGGGCGTACTGGCCCCTTTAAAAACCCCCAGAGCGGCGCCGGGGACGCGCACCCGGCCGGGCCCGGGGACGGGGGATCGGGAGCGCAGGAAGGTAAGGGGGAAGCCAAGACCCACCCGGGGACCCCGGGAGGGGCCCGGGGCCCGACAGATACAGCCGGTGCGCCCGCAGCCCGGGGGGGGGCGCGGGACCACCCGTGAATTGGGTCAAAAAATTTTGGATATCCTTCCCCAAACTTCTCACAATAGTTGTCAAATTTTGGCCCATTCCTCTGACAGAATTGGGGTAACTGAGTCATGTTTGTAGGTCGCCTTCCTCGCACTTGCCTCTTCCGTTTTGACCATAAATTTTCAATAAGATTGAGATCAAGGCTTTGTGATGGCCACTCTAAAACATTGACTTGGTTATCCTTAAATCACTTTGTAACCAGTTTGGCAGTATGTTTCGGGTCATTGTCCATTTGGAAGACCCAATTATGCCCAAGCTTTAACTTCCTGGCTAATGCCTTGAGATGTTGCTTCAGTATTGCCACATAATCTTTCCTCATGATGCCATCTATTTTGTTTCACAGTTGGGATGGTGTTCTTAGGCTTCCAAGCTTCTCCCTTTTTCCTCCAAACGTAACGATGGTTATTTTTGCCAAACAGTTCACTTTTAGTTTCATCATACCACAGGACATGACTCCAAAAATGTAGGTCTTTGTTCCTGTGTGCATTTGCAAACATTTATCTGACTTTTATATGTTTCTTTTGGAGTAATGGCTTTTTCCTGGCAGAGTGGCTTTTCAGCCCATGTTGATACAGTACTTGTTTCACTGTGGATAATGACACAATTTTACCAGCATCTTCACAAGGTCTTTTGCTTTTGTTTTTGGGTTGATATGCACATGTCGAACCAAAGCAAGTCCATCTCCTGAGTGGCATGATGGCTGGGCATTCCCATCTTGTTTGTACTTGTGTATGATTATAAGGTATCTTCAAATTGTACCCAAGGATGATTCAGACTTTTGCAAGTCCACAATTCTGTTCTTGATATCTTGGTTGATTTCTTTAGATTTTCCCATGACTTTACACACAGAATCAGTGTGTTTCTGGTGTGCATTAAAATACATATGTAAAATGTAGCTATGTATGTAGCTATGTAAAATTCTGGATCCTGGCTGGTAGAGGCTCTGGGGTCACAGATAGGGTCTCCACTGGAGCAGATTGGTTCTTGCCTTGTGGTTCCAGTGGTGAGCTGGGCTTAAAGTTCTTGTCTCTCTCCCATCACCCACATTTTCCCCACCGTTGGTTGAACTTGATGGACACGTGTCTTTTTTCAACCGTACTAACTATGTAACTATGTAACATCCACAGTTGTGTCTCTAATCAACTCAGATTTCGCCAATAAACCTTCCAAGAAGCTTCCAGAAGTTTCCAAGACATGACATCATCATATGCGCTGTCCCAAATTGTTTAAAGGCATAGTCATCAATTCCTTTAAAATACTCTCTATCATATTATTCCGGCATTTGGCAAATATAAATAATTGTGGTAATCATAATTGACATATACATGTAAGGTATATTATTCTATCATGTGAGATAGTGAAAAAAACATGCATATTTTTGTTTTTATATAGTGTATGTAAACTTCTGATTTCAACTGTATTTATCAGGTTTATAATGTACTGTAAGCATCAGTAATTTCTATAGGTTAAATGTCAATAGATGACCATTAATCCCTGCCATGTCAAGGATTATGTGGTAAAACAAGAGGACCCTCTGCTTTCTGTAAACTCCTCAATAATTGCTGTGGTGTTGAGGGGATTAATCAGCTAAAGCAGGTAGTCAGCTGTCAATTACAGTCTATCTATTGTAGGTGATTATTCAAGCACAAAGATTAAAAAAAAACAAAAAAAAAAAAGAGAATAATATTTCATTCAGCCCCTCCATCAGGCCCTGCTCTACACATGGCACAATCAGTTTTGCAGAAGTGTCAATTTAAAAACCTAAGAACTGACAGAGAAGGAACAAGGAGGTCAGTAGTAAAATTTGTCGATATTTATATGGTTACGTGTACACATAGTTTATGTGTACACAAAGCAGATTTGTTGCAGAATTGTAGCATAAGCCAATTATTTACAACAACAAAAAAATTATATAAAGTACCAAACACATCAAAATAAATAGATATATTGCAGTCTTTGTAGCCAAAAACTATACAACAAATATACATGAAAATGTGTATGAAATGTAAACGAAAGAACAAAGATTTTTTTTATACATGGCCCACAAAAAAATTAACCAAATACTAACTTCTATATACGACTAATACAAACTTAAACTAATTGTGCAAAAGCAGAAAAAATAAAATGGTTACTAAATATACGTAAATAAAAGCTATGAGTAACAATGTGAGGAGAGGTAAAATAAAGAAACTAAATATTAAAAAGAATTGTAAAGTAATAGACTTTAGGGCAGTGTTAACCTTTTTATGTCCCAGGGTACGTGAAACCTTCCTAACCAGAGTAAAACTTGTAGCTTTGGTACACCAGTATACTAAGTTACAGAGTAATAATCTTTTATCAATTTGCATATTACATTTATTTTTTAAATATGTTTGGGGGCATGTGAGGCTTCCTTTTCATTTGTTTATAAAAATAGCATGCATATAATTTTGTATAGTTAGAAAACTGATAAGCATTTTGGACTAAAATAAACTTTGCCCAGGTTATTTATTGAATGACCTGACTTATCAGTTGGTAACCACCCCTAATAATTATTAATAAATATGAATAATAAATTATTTAAAAAATAATAAATATATATGGCCATATTAATTTATTACATTTTCTAATAAATAATGAAATAATGGACACCTTTATAAAAAACTTAAGATTTCCCCCAAAAAAATTTAAAAATTTTTTGAAAGCCCCCCAAAATCAATTATTTTTAAAGGGTACCCCCAACAAAAATTTAAAAATTAAAAAAAAAAATCAACAAAAAAACAAAGGGCTCGCAGCCCCTTAACAACAAACTTAATAGAAAAACAAAAATAAAAGAGGATTTGATAATTTTTTTCCCCAAAATTGTTGGGACCCTTAAATTTTTCCCTTTTTTTGAAAGTGGGGTACCGTTGCCCCTAAACCCACAAAAAGTCAAAGGGGAAACTTAACCCCTTTTTTAACCCCTTTTTAAAAGTCTATATAAAATGTCACTTTTATTAATCCACTATATTAAAACTAGTCTATCTCACCCTACTGATAAAAAGCTGCTAAATTATGCATTATTTCAAAAAAAAAAAATTAATATTTTTACATATAATAGGGAAACCCCACTAAAACTGGTGAAAATGTTGGGGGGTTTATGTAAAAAAAATTTTTTTATCCCCAGCAACCCGTCTAATTGTGGGGCAAAAAATGCAGATGTCACATACTTTTTGAGCTTTAAAGGGGTTTTTCCCCCCCAAGGGGGTTTTTAAAGAATTTTCATGAAAGAAAATTTTCTGTCAAATTCCTGGTTCCCGACTAATTTTCATTTTTCCCCAGTGCCCTTTTACAGCCCGTTTTGGGTTTCAGATGTAATTTTGTTTTGATTCTTCCAAAAATTTCTTGCAAAGGGCTTCTTATCTGTCCCCCCAAAAAAAAAGCCCCAATTACAGGCCGGTTTTTTTTGAGATTAAAACAAGCTTTTTTCTGGTCCGGAGCACAGGACAATTTACGACACGCAGGGCCTGTGTGATGACTCATCTTGTTTTTCCCAAATTTTAAAAAAACACCCGGGGGAGATTTTTTTAAGGTCCGTTACTTGGGGAAATGAAAAAAGCCAGGGAGGGAAAAAAATTCACTTTTACCTTTTTGGGGAAAAAAGAGGGAAAAAAGCAATTTTTGGAAAATGTCTTTAAATTTTTTGTTCCCTACAATTTGAAATTTAATTTTTTGTAGCGAGACAACCCCTTTTAAAGGTTTAAAATTAAAACCCTCTTTAATTAAACCCCTTTAGCAGGAAAAAATAAACTTTAAAAATTAAAAACTTAAAAAACAATAAAGGGCAGCATATTTTACATTAAGGTCAGAAAAATTTTTCAGTTGGGTGGGGGGTAGACTACCCTTTAAAATAATTTTATTTTTTAAAATTTTATATCGACTTTTGCATTGGTAAAAAAAAACGGAGGTTAAGTTTGCCAATGACAATTGTGGGCTGTCGTTTTTTAAAAACCTATTACCCCCAATTTAGGGGCCGGGTAAATGAAATTTTGGGGAAAACAAACCCCCTTTTCAGCGGGGGAAAAACGGGAATTTCCCAATTTTCACAGAAAAAAAACATTTCCCTGGCTTGCCCCTGCATGCAGACGGGTTTTGTTCCCCATGCAGTGGCAGCAACAAAGGGGCAAAAACTTATCCCTTTACCAACCCCCAGAATTTTTTTTTTCTTTATTTTTTTTTATTTTGAAAAATCACTCACTTACTGTCCTGTGCAGAGAATGGATGGGATGCTACAATATAAATATATGGCAGCGTTATACCCTTTTTTTTGGGGAAAGGGTTTTTCTTTTTTATTTTTCATTGTCAAATTTTTTGTGATGATTTTATTTTAAAACGAGGGAAAAATTTAAAAAAAAGCCCTTTTCCCAAAATCTCGATTTCGATCTGATCTTTTTTTTCCCTTTTTAAAGTATTAACAATCGTGAAACGACCGATTCAGATTTCGCAATTTTCGCAGCTTCCCGTACTTTGGCGGCCAGGCCCCAAACAGCCAGAGCACAGAAAGGGGGTCAAGAACTCACCAGGGGGGATTGTAGGGAAACTTTATTGGCTGTTAAAAAATTTACCCTGACCCCCCTTTTAAACTTTGTCCCGGCCCCTTTCCCCCCTTGCTGCCTTTAGTTTCCCCGTGTGAACAGAATGGGTCCCCTGTCTTTCGCTCAGCTTTTTTTAAAAGCTGGAAGGCCTAAATTTTTCCCAGCGTTTTTTCCCCGCACAAGGGGTGCTTTGATAGATTATTTGGTTAGGGTAAAAGCAAGATTGGGAAATTTTAGAAAAAGTATTAGTCAAGAATTTTTTATACAGTGCATTTTCCCTAAATTCCTTTGGGTCAGTTTTGAGGGGGGGGGCTTAGTTTCCCAGGGGGGCTTCTGCACTAAAACAGAGCTACGGGTTTAATTTCTCAAAAAAATTGGGTGTGATGGAGCAACATACTGTATTTCTGCATTGCCCAAAACTTCCTTAAAGTATTTTCTGAGGAGGGGGGGCCAGCTTGGTTCTGGGGCAGCTTCTGCAGCTGACATAGCTCCCGAAATTCTCATAAAAATTCACTGTTCTATAGTTTTTTGTTCGGGAAAAGTCTTTCCTTTGGCCACAAGTCGTGTGCGTGTAAATAGGGATACCCAGTGTACGGAAAAAGAAAATCAGCCCAAACAGAAATGCTTGATACCAATATTTGGTAGAAAACTTATTCCATTCCCTTTTTTTGCATGCTCAGTTTTGGGGGTGGTGGTGGTGGGGGGGGGGGGCTTTCCCAAAAGCCCCAATTCCAAATAAAAAACATGAAAAAAACCCTGTTTTAATCCTTAATATTGTCCTAAGACCACATTGTTAGCATTCCTAAGAAAAGTCAATTGCATCCATTTGGGCAGTTCTATTTACAAGGATGAAGGAAAAACCTGTTGTTTGGTTTCAGAGTTGTTGCACAACACCAATTTAAAGATTTTCCCGTAAAAAAATTTTCGATTTTTTCCTGGTTGTCAGTTGTCGGAAAAACCCAAAATTTCTTAGTAATGTAGAAAAAAATTCTTTTTTATTTTCCGGTTGTATGTGTGGGAAAAGACTACTTTCAAGAATTCCATAAAAAAAAACATTTTTATTTTTAGGGTGGGTTGTAGTTGTCGAAAAAGACACATTTTTTTAATATTTCCCTAAAAAAAATTCTCAACACTCCCCAAAACTGTTTAGAAATGCGTAGTTGAGCCCGGAATTTTCCCCCAGTGTAACTATACAAATTTTTTACATCCTATGGTTTTAAAAAATTTGTTTTATTTTCCACACCCCCTCTTACTAAGAGGGTGGTTTCAAAAATTTTATCGCAATTTGCTGAATTTTTTGGGAAAAAACTTTTTGGCCCAAAATTTTTCGCGGTGAATCCGTTAAAAAAAGTTTCCTGGCCCGAATAAGCCAGTAGGGATTGTAAAAATGTCCATGTTTTTAAATTGCATTGGGGCGTGGTTTGTATTCATACAAGTGGTTTTAGTATAACATGCAGATGACAGGAACCCCGGTACTAGAATCGCTTAATTCATTTTCTGGGCAGTTATAGGGGCAAATGACCAAATAATGAAGTAGGAAAGCAGCCTGACAAGGTAATGTCAGCGCCAGCTGGAAAGAACCAAGCTGAGGGACAAGTTTCTACTAATTAATAATAATAATAAATTAATAATGATAATAATAATAATAATAAAAATAATAATTTAAAATAATAATAATCTTTATTTATATAGCCCAACATATTCCGCAGCACTTTACAATAAAGAGGAAATAAGCACAGACAAAACCAGACATTACATTATAAAAAAGCTACTTACAAATGAGAAAACGAGTGTGAGGCCCTGCTCGCAAGAGTTTATAATCTATTGGGGGTGTTAATGGTTGAAAACAAAGGGTGACCAAGTGCTTGGTTTACAATGGTCCAGCCATGTTACATAAATATGGGTAGTATACATAAAAAAGTGGATGAACCTGCATCCAACCATACATCTATATACAGATAAGTGCCTGTGGGTGCCAAAGTGCAGGAAGTGACATATGTGTGACAGAATTTGGGTGTCACGGGTGGTCCCGCAGCCCCTCGCCCGGGCTGCGGGCGCACTCGTGCGATCACCCGTCGGCTTCCCGCGGCCCCTGCCGGGCCCGCGGGTCGGGTCCCGGCCCCCCCTTTTTCCTTCCTGCGCCCCGGGACTCCTTCCGTCTTCTGGCCTGGCCGGCCCGTTTGGGGCGCGCCCAGCGCGCCGGCTCTTGAGGATTTTAAAGGGCCAGTACGCCCATATATTGGTTTAAGGCTGCAGGTGACCCTATTTAACCCTTTCCCTTTTCCGGGTCACCTTTGCCGGATCTTTAGTGCCGTACAGCCCTTTAGAGAAACCCTTCTTGTGCCTCGTTGTCTAAACTTCGTGGTTACCGAACCCCCTACTTTCCCTGTTTCCTGCCCCACGAACCATTGCCGCCTGTCCTGACCTCCTGCCGTCCCCGACTTCGCCTACGCCTAAACGATTCTGAAACCACGCATTTGCCTTGGCTGCCATCGCAAGCAAGTCACGCCAGTGGGACGACCTGGTAGTTCTCCGCCGCAGAAAGTCCATCCCGCTTTGCGGCGGGCTCTGGTGAAAACCGGGTTCTACGTCGATTGCGTCCCCTGGTACGGCTTACACCATCGCTTGCGGTGGTCCAGCGGATCCACTACCTGCATTCGTTACAGTAAGATCCGGCCATGGATCCCGCCAAGGTCCCTCGGCCCAGTGATCCGGATCTCACGGCGATAGTGGCTCAGCAGTCTCATCAACTAGCGCAACAAGCCCAGCAGCTGAACCAGTTGTCCGCCATGATGCAGCAGCTCCTGGCTAACCAACAGCCGCCGACTCCTCCTCCTGTGGCGACACCTCCGCCAGCCCCCGGCTTCTCGGCTACGCTTACCAAACCTGACAAGTTTGACGGGGACTCCAAACTTTTGCAGGGGATTTATTACCCAGTGCTCGATGCCGTTGAGTTGATGGCGGTCAATTTCCCACTGAACGTTCCAAGGTGGCCTTCGTGGGTCAGTCTGCTGCCCGGGGAAAGGCTCTAGCTTGGGCCACCCCCCTCTGGGACCGGGGCGATCCGGTGACGAGGCCCTTTACAGGCTTTCCTTTCAGAGTTCCGCGTGTCTTTGAAGAGCCGGAAACGGGCTTCCTCGGCGGAGACCGCTCTACTGAACCTTCGCCAGGGGGGACTCCTCTGTGGGGCGACTACGCGGTTCGTTTCCGGACCCGGCGCGGAGCTGACTGGAACGACGCCGCCCTATGTGCCACCTTTAAAAAGGGCCTGTCCGGCAGAGTTAAGGACGCCCTAGCGGCTAGAGAGATCCCATCCTCTCTAAGCGAACTGGTCCACCTAGCCACTCGGATCGATGTTCGCTTCGCCGAGCGAAAAGGGAAACTACGCCAGGAACGTGATCTCGCCCGACCACGCCGTTTGCCTCCCCCTGGCCCCGGTTTCCAAAGACCCCCGCTGCCGCTTTCACTTCCTCCCCGTGAAGAACCCATGCAGGTGGACCGGGCACATCTGTCCAAAACAGGAGCTGTCCCGCCGTCGGGCAAAGAAATTGTGCCTTTACTGTGCCAGCCCGGATCACTTCGCAATGGTTGCCCGTTGCCCACAGCGGCAGGGAAACGCCCGCCCCTAGGCTATGTCGGAGAGGCATCCCTGGGTGTGAACACTTCTCTCTCCACGTCTTACTATGGAGGTTGAGGTTTCTTTGGTTCCGGACTCGCTTTTGGGGTGCCCGCCTTTTGGACTCTGGATCCGCCGGGAATTTTATTCATGCCACCCTGGTGTCCCAGTATCGCCTTCCGGTGAACCCGTCTGGAGAAGCCCTGGTGTATCCTCCGTGAGTGGCGAGCAAATTTAGTGAGGCCATTCGGTACGTGACCAAGCCGTTGTCTCTCCGCGTGGGGGCCTTAAAACAAGGAGGAGATATCTTCTACGTCCCCCCCTCGGTCATCCTCCGCTATCCTCTTGGGTCTTCCGTGGCTACAGCTCCATGCCCCGACCCTCGATTGGAAAACCGGGGAGATTCTACGCTGGGGTTCCGACTGCCAGAATCGCTGTCTCTCAGTTCGCGGCCCTGCCCGGGGCTTTTCCCACCTCATCAGTCGTACAGGTCCCTGCCAGGTCTTCCCGCTGAATACCGGGACTACGTGGACGTCTTTTCGGAGAAACAGGCCGAATCCCTTCCTCCTCACCGTCCCTATGACTGTTCCATTGACCTCCTTCCTGGGACCAGCCCTCCTCGGGGTAGAGTTTACCCGTTGTCCAGACCAGAGACTCAGGCCCCTGTCGGACTATGTCCGTGAGAACCTGCAAAAGGGCTTCATACGCAAGTCCTCATCACCCGCCGGGAGCCGGGTTTTTTTTTCGTACAGAAAAAGGTGGTTCTCTCCGTCCTGCATCGACTACGGGGCCTGAACAGATTACCGTGAAAAACCGTCCCCGTTGCCACTAATTACGGAACTCTTGACCGTCTACAAGGAGCCAAGGTCTTTCCAAACGGGGCCCTGCGCGGGGCATAAAAATCTCATCAGGATCCGGGAAGGGGATGAGGGGGAAGACGGCTTCAATACCCGCGACGGCCATTTTGAATACCTGGTGATGCCGTTCGGTCTGTGCAATGCCCCCGAGGTCTTTCAGGAGTTCGTAAACGACATCTTCTGGGACCTGCTCTACACGTGTGTCATCGTGTATCTGGACGACATTCTGGTTTTCTCTCCTGACCTCCGGACCCATCTATCACAGGTGCGCCTGGTCCTGCAACGCCTTCGCAGCAACCGCCTGTACGCCAAGTTAGAGAAGTGCGTGTTCCACCAACCAGTCTGCTTTCCTCGGTTTTCATTGTCCCGACCGAGGCCTGCAAATGGATCCCAACTAAGCTGTCTGCTATCCGCAATGGCCACGACTGTTGGACTTCGAGGCCATACAACGTTTTTTGGGCTTTGCAAATTTTTATATACAGTTTATATCCCACTTCTCTACAAAGGTGGGCTCTATTGTGGCTCTCCAGGGAAGAAGGGCCAATCCCAAATGTTGGCACCAGCGGCCGAAAGAGCCTTTCTCGGATTTGAAGCGGCCTTTGCTTCCGCACCTATTCTGTCACGCCTGATCCTGGAAAAGCCTTTCTCTCTGGGGTGGATGCCTCTTCGGTGGGGGGCCCGGGGCTGTTTCTTACTCAAAAGGGTCCCAAAGGGGAGAACCGTCACATGCGGCTTCTTCTCCCAAAACCTTCTCGTCGGCAGAGAGGAACTATGCTATTGGGACCGGGGAATTGTCGCTATCAAATGGCCCTGGAAAGAGTGGCGGCATCTTCTGGGGGAGTCGTCATCCTTTTGAGGTGTTTTACTGATCACAAAAATCTTCAGTACCTCGTCGGCCCAGCGCCTCAATCCTCGGCAAGCACGGTGGGTCTCTTTTTTTTTCCAGATTTGACTTCCGGATTTCCCTTTTCGCCCCAGCGAGAAGAACATCAGGGCTGATGCTCTCTCGCGGCATCCCACGTCATGGAGAGGAGCCGCAGCTCCAACACATCATACCTCCGGAACGCCTGATCCCAGCTAGCACCCGGGCCTCCCTTTGGCAGATACCTCCTGGCAAGACCTACGTTCGGCCATCGCTGCGCAAGAAAATCCTGAATTGGGGACACTGCTCCTTGTTGGCAGGACATCCGGGGGCCCGTAGATCGTTCCAGTTGATCTCTCGGTTCTACTGGTGGCCAGGACTGGCTAAAGATATTAAGGACTTTGTGGATGCCTGTGCTACTTGTGCCGGAATAAGGTGCCCGCCTCACGGTCCCTCCCGGGGTACCTGCGACCCCTGCCTACGCCCAGTATTCCATGGTCTCATTTGGCGATGGATTTCATCACCGACCTTCCATCCTCTTCGGGCAACTCCGTGATCTGGGTCATTACGGATAGGTTTTCGAAGATGTCACACTTCGTCCCACTGCCCGGGTTACCTTCCGCACCACGTCTGGCCTCCCTGTTCTTTTGTCAATCTTCAGCATGGGACGGCTGCCCCCAGCACATCGTTTCTGATCGTGGGGTGCAGTTCGTGTCCAAGTTCTGGCGCGCACTCTGCTCCCGATTGCGGGTGAAGTTAGACTTCTCTTCGTCTTACCATCCGCAATCTAACGGCCAGGTAGAGAGAGTCAACCAGATTCTGGGCAGTTACTTACGTCACTTTGTTTCTGCTCGCCAGGATGATTGGTCCGACCTCCTACCCTGGGCCGAATTTTCATACAATTCACTGGATTCAGGGTCCTCAGGCGCATCCCCCTTTTTTATTGTATATGGTCGGCATCCCCGCCCCTCTCCCCCTGCCCTCCTCCCCCGAGGTTCCCTCTGTGACGCCTTGGTCCACGACCTATCTGGCATTGGGAGCGACTCGTCAGTCCCTGCAGGGGCTGCCACCCGTATGAAGGTCCAGGCGACAGAAAGAGGAGACCAGCTCCAACCTTTACCCCTGGAGACCAAGTTTTGGCTGTCGGCCAAATATGTCAGGTTAAAAATCCCAGTTACAAGCTTGGCCCGCCGCTTCCTAGGTCCCTTTGAAATCCTGAGCCGTTTAAATCCAGTAAGCGTATAAGCTCAAACTCCCTCCCACCATGCGGATCCCTAATTCTTTCCTTTTATCCCTCCAAAAGCCGTCGTGTTGAACCGCTTTCCAGAAAAGTTGTCCCTCCCTCTCCTGAGTCCGTGGCCTCCAAAAATATTTGCGGTCAAAGGATCTTGGCTATGAGGGTTGTTAGGGGTAAACGGCAATTCTTGGTTGATTGGGAGGGATTCGGTCCGGAGGAGAGATCTTGGGAGCCTGAGGGGGAACATTCCTGGACCGCGGTCTCGTGTTGGACCTTCCTCCGTACCAGAAGTAGGTGGGGGCGTAGGGGGGGGGTACTGCACGGGTGGTCCCGGCTTCCCACTACCTTCCTGCCCCTCCTGACTCCTTCCGTCTTCCTGGCCCGGCCCGCGTGCGCCCCGCCCGCGCCTTAGGGCCGCGGCGCGCCGGCTCTCGAGGATTTAAAGGGCCAGTACGCCCATTATTGGTTAAGGCTGGCAGGTGACCCTATTTAACCCTCTTCCTTCCGGGTCACCTTTGCCGGATCTTTAGTGCCGTACAGCCTTTAGAGAATGCTTCTTTTGCCTCGTTGTTGACTTCCGTGTTTCCGAACCTCTTACGTTCCTGTTTCCTGACCCCGAACCCTGGCTGCCCGTCCTGACCTCCCGCCTGTCCCCGACTTCGCCTAGCCTCACGATTCTGTTACCCCCGCACTGTCTTGGCTGCCATCGCAAGCAAGTCACGCCAGTGGGACGACCTGGTAGTTCTCCGCCGCAGCAAGTCCATCCCGCTTTGCGGCGGGCTCTGGTGAAAACCGGGTTCTACTTAGATTCCGTCCCCTGGTACGGCTTACACCATCGCTTGCGGTGGTCCAGCGGATCCACTACCTGCATTCGTTACATTGGGTTAACAATTATGGATCTTGGTAGGCTTGTCTAAGAAGATGAGTTTTCATAGTGCACATAAAACTGTGAGGGTTGTGAGTGTGCCTGATCACATGGGGTAACAAAGAACACAAAAGTAGGTTCCTGGAGCAGGCACAAGTTGTAGCACAGTAAAGGAACATCACAGCAGGGGTCACCCCACGAGGCCAGAGCTTCCGGTGTCATCTAGGGGCGTGTGTTGACCACACACTAGGTCATCCACTTTCTCCCAGATGACATCTGACAACCCCGACGAATATTCGGTGCATCCGTAAGACACAACCTTTAGTTGGCATTGCCGGGAGCAGGTCAGGGGCCCTCACCTGTCCTCAATCAGCCTCTGTCCTGTTCGATTCCCATTGCCAGAGACTTACTATGTGCTGTGGGCACTGCGCCACTATACAGTGAGGACGAACTACTTGAGGAGAGTGGGCAGAAAAGAGATGTGGAAGACATCCACTGCTTCTTGCAGAAGCAGCAAGTAGTGATGAGGAGAGTGTCATGGGGGTTATGTTGCGAGCGGTCAGGCTCTGTACAGCGACACCGTTGAGGAGGACAGCAGGACAGCGGTGACAGGCAAACACTAATCGATGTAGCTGATCGCACTTGGGAGCTGGGTTAAGCAAGCAAGGCTGGGACAAGGTATTCTGGTGCCCTAGTTAAGCAAGGCATAAAGTGCCACACAAATGGTAAATTCAGCCCACTACATGCCTCCTTGCGCCCCCTTTTCTACCTGGGATGAAGTGGCGCCCTAGGCAGTCGCCTACCTTAGACTACCCATCATCCCAGCCCTGGACGCACGGTGTTCAGCCTCATCCTCATCCTCATCATCATCATCATCATCATCATCGGGAGAAGAGAGCGCCGGCTTACGAGTCAGGCAGTGGCGTAGCCGGCAAGTCGGTAGTGTGGCCGGGAGTCAACAGGGTGGCAGCAGTGCGAGGTTGGGAGCCAAACGGCCACAATTTAGACCACCTTCTTTGCAGGTCCCAGAAAGTAGCAATGCAGGGACTCACCAAGGCAGTGGTGGTAACAGTCAGTCAGTGCAGAGAATTGGTGATAAAATCACCTTCTCGGCAGAGTGGCAGTTTTTTGACAAGACACAGAGGAGGCGTACATGGCTTTAGGTAGAATCTGTAGACAGAAAGAAAAGCGTGAGCAGGGACCTAACGTTGGCACCACAGTCCTGTATCAACATGCAGCGTCACCATACAGTGGCCTGGGAGAAACGTGTCTCAGATGTGGTGGTCCATCCTGCCGCAGCAGAAGCACCCAGTGGCCCGCCTCTCATTTTAGGCAGTCAAGGCTCCACCACCTCTGCCGAAAACAACTGCCTGTCTATCCCATCATCTACGGTTCATATGCTCCTGCTCCTCGCCACTTATGGTGCCATCAGCCGTTCACCGAGATGATTGCCAAGAGACAGCAGTATGTGTCTAGCCATCCCTAAGTGCAGAAGCTGACCGTGCTCCTGTCCAACTTGCTCCTTTTCAAGTGGTGGACTCTGCACAATTTAGAGAACTGGACAGGAAACTTTGCATGCATTAAGCCATTACTACACCACCAAGCACACCCTCCTTGAGCTAAGCAGAACAGAGAAACTATGAACAGAGAAAACAGAGCAAAATCTATGAACAGGGCAAAACAGGGAGAAATCGATGAACAGGGCAAAACAGAGCGAAATCTATGAACACGGCAAAACAGGGAGAAATCGATGAACAGGGCAAAACAGGGCGAAATCAATGACAAGGCAAAACAGGGAGAAATCGATGAACAGGGCAAAACAGGGAGAACTCAATGAACAGAGAAAGTCCATTAATTATTTCTTGATCATCAAAGGGACAGGGATCCACTTTCTAAATTTTATGTCAACCAGTGGCAGCTCATGCGGGACACCTGCCGTTTGCACAGACCCTATGAGGAGGCCACGTTACTTGTCAGTCGCCAGGACTACGGGATGAATAACGTCATTCCACTACTTCATGTCTTGGAACAGATGCTGCAAAATTTGTCTGGTCAGGGGACTGGAGATGTGGCGACTACATCTCATGGCCCCATGAGTCCAGTGGGAGCTGAACTGGCGAAGTAGGAGGAGGACATTGGAGCACAAGCAGTGTCTGGCGAAATGAGTGGTTTTTTTTATTCAAGTGACAGGAGAGGAGCAGGAGCAGCCGGAGGATTAGGAAGACGAGGAAGATGACCCAGACACACCATGGCAGTATACAGTGGAGATGGAAGCATAGAGTCCCTCAGAGTCACTTGCGCAGATGGCTCGCTGCATGCTGATTTGCCTGGCTAGTGACAGCTGAATTGTCACCATCCGGCAGAGGGATGACCTCTGGCTCTCCATCCTCTTGGACCCTCGTTACCGGTCCAAAATCGGGGCATTTTTTCACCTGCCAAGACGGAGGACAAACTCAAGTATTATCAAGACATCCTATGTAGTCAGTTGGTCGCTGCCTATCTGCGCCATCATCCATCCTCTAGCAGGTTTGACCGGGTGGTTCATCAGCGCTCATGTGCCACTGCCACGGCTGCTGTGGGGTGAGGGGGGGTTAGGAGCAGTACCAGCTCCATCATCAGCAACCTGAGTCTGGAGTTGGTGATGAGCAGCTTTCTTCACCCCCTAGTTATTAACGTACCCACCAGCAGCAGCACCTGGAGCAGACCCTGTACCCTAGATTCTTCTGGCTACATGCCTCAGCTACTATTCTGATGCTGCCACTCGCCTGATGCCCCACATCTGCTGCCAGCTGCTCCTTCAACCACCCAACATCTTTACCAGGGACTGGTATTGACATCCACCTCCCCACTCTTCACTGGGCTGTTATGTAGTCTTCTGATGCTCTTGCCACTTCACCACTCATGTCTCCTCATGCTGCTGCTGTCATCTCCAGGCTATGTCACCATGTCACTCTCTAGCTTGATGTTGCTGTTACTGCCACCTCCTCATTATGTCACCTAGCTGCCGCCACCTCAAAATTATGACATTGTGCCACTCTCCGGCCTGATGCTGCTGCTGCTGTTGCTGCCGCCACCTCCACACTGTGTACTTGTGCCAGTCTGTGGCCTAATCATGCTGCTGCCACCTTCACAATCTGTCATTTGCCACTCTGTGGCCTACTCATGCTGCTGCCAACTGACCACTCTCTCAGTCGACCACCCTGTGGTTTTCTAATGCTGTTTCCACCCTCCACCACTCTATGACGTTGCCACTATGTTTGGTTTTCCCCTTCTTTTAATCTGTCACAAGGAATGAAAAGGACAAACACAAACGATTGTGTGTTCGGAGAAGCCGTAAGTCTAGTATGACATGGTCCCTTGTTTGCATCAGGATTGTCAGATGAGTAGGTAGCCAAAATCAGGAGTGGATACAAAACACAGAACACATTAAAATATTCCATTTACTTATTTTTGGGATCAACTCCTGTTTATTTCTGGCTTAGCAATGATGGATTTTTGACCAACTGAAAGCGGACACTGAATGATCAAAGGAATGGCAAAATGATTGACGTCAATGCAAAATTATTGATTACACCCTCTCCACTCTTTTGAGGGGGCTCTACATGTATCAGCTTTAACAGAATCACCACAATAAATGAAAAAAATTTACTGTTTGCCACAGATAGCAATGTCCCAAGAGACTGGAGTGGCTGGATTTGAGATGTATGTAGGGCTGAAATACACAAACACTGGGTTTGACACAGAATGCTCCACAAAAAGTGAATAAATTAATTCTTGGCCACAGATCAAAATACCCCCACTGGTCTGAAGTTGATGGATTTCTGGTGTGTATGTGGCAGAAATACACACACCCTGTATTTGATTTAAATTCCCCCACAAAACAAAAGGAGAAATTAACCCTTGGTATAAAATACCCTACAGAATGAATGAGATGAAATTCAGGCTTATATTGGGTAAAAATACACACACCCTGTACTTTACTCCAAATTACCACACAATCAAGAGGTTAAATTAGACCTTGGGTATAAAATACCCTACACAATGAACCAGATGGAATTGAGGCATATATAGGGCAGAAATACACACACCCTGTATTTTACTCCAAATTATCCCACAATGAAGAGGTTAAATTAAGCCTTGGGTATAAAATACCCCACAGAAAAAACAAATGTAATTTAGGCATATATGGGACCATAAAAACAAACACCCTGTATTTAAATCCAAATTACCCCACAACGAAGAGGTTAAATTAAGCCTTGGGTATGAAATACCCTACAGAATAACCAATGCAATTTAGGCGAATATGGGACCAAAGAAAAACAGACATCCTGTATTTTAGTCCAAATTACCCCACAATCAAGGGATTAAATTAAGCCTTAGGTATGAAATACCCTACAGAATAACCAGATGTAATTTAGGCGTATATGGGACCAAAAAAACCAGACACCCTGTATTTTATTCCAAATTTCTAGTGATGAGCGATTGTATCGATAGTCGATATCGGCAATTATCATGACGATTTCCGATGGTCGATAACAGATTAAAGTCTATGGGAGAGGAACAACACTTTCATTCTTACACCCAAACAGGGCTGGAGAAGCTGGAAATAATATTCACAACAGCAAACTGGATACGTGCTACATCATAAGCAAGACAATTAGGTTATAAAAGTCACAGAAAAAAAGTCACAGACCGTTCACTATCCCTGTCTTGTACCACAGCATGACCCTTAAACCTGCATGACCCACAAATTAAAAAAATGCCAGAAGGCAGTTTTATTTGAACCATCATTTTACTTGAACTGGACATTGATTATCCATGTCCTGGGCCACAGCATGAGCCCTGAACCTGCATGACCCCCAGATTAAAAAAGTGCTGGAAAAAGGAGTCTTTTAACCACCATTTTAGTTGAACTGGACATTGACTATACCTGTCCTGGGCCACAGCATGAGCCCCAAACCTGCATGACTCCCAGATAAAAAAAGTGCCGAAAGTGGGTTGAAGGAAATTACTGATCAAAGCGGGTGAGGCTGTAATCGTGGATCATGCAGGTTCAGCTGGCAGGGCCGGACTTACAGTGGGTGTGGTGAGAGCAAGGGCTGGTGTTCGTCATCTATTAGCATGCAGGTTCAGTTAGCAGGGCCCGAGTTACAGTGGGTGTGGTGAGAGCCAGGTTGGTGTCCGTCATCTATTAACACGGCATAAAAATGCCCTTATGACACAGCAACGAAAACAGTCGTGCTGAAGCAGAGTGCGGAAGTGGAAGTGTGAGCTAAGACCTCCAGCCTTCCTCAGTACACAGTCAAGACCTGGGTAGCGCTTGAGAAATTTCTGCCTCTACGAGAGCGCTTGCCCCTCCGTATGAGTGCGGACCAATTGAGCTTCACTTGGAAATGCTGGTGGTTGACGCTCCTGTTTCACCCAAGTGCCCTTTTTCTTGGCATTCTTTTTCTCGTTTTACTCAACGTGTTGGAGGAAATTGTCTCTGTTCTTGGGGTGGCGAATGTGCTCCATACTCCATGTCCTCAGAATAACCTACATCTGTTCAAGTCTTCCTGTTCCTCCCTTGTACAATTCAGAGGAATATTTGTATCGGCTATTTTGTACATGCAATTCTTTTAGTAGTTTAATTCAAGAAAACAAATAGTTAAAATAGGACGGAATCCCTCCACGTCTGTTTCTCTTTTTTTTTAATTGTATTAAACGGGTTGTCTCACTACAAGGGTTGCTAGCTATGTTAAAGATCTTGCAAAAACAAGTGATTTTGCAATATGTGTCCATTAACAGTGTCCTACCTATTCCTGTTTTTGACAGCACCATGCCCCATAAATTTCAAAACATCACCCTTTAGCCACTGTTGACAATTGTGAAGAACAAATGTCTGTTAGAAACCACATTTTTTGGAATAGGACCTGTAGTTTAGCTGTATTTCACAGCAACATGCCCCCAAAAATTCAAAACATGACCCTTTGGCCACTCTTGACAATTGTGAAGAACAAATGTCTGTTAGAAAACACCTTTTTTTTTAAAATAGGGCCTGTAGTATAGTTGCATTTCACAGCAGCATGACCCAAAAAATTATAAAAATGATTTCTCAGGCACTGTTAAAATTTGTGAGGGAGAAATGGCACTTAGAAGCCACATTTCTGTTCCAAAAGACCATGATTATAGCTGTATCTCACAGCACCATGACCCCAAAACCATTGACAGTGTGAAAAATTCTAAAGATGAAGTGAGTAAATGGAATACGGTTTTTGGCATGAAACCTTGTACAACTGGTGTCTTTTACAGTCTCCTCACCGCGGATCCAGCAAAATGACCATTTGGGAACTGAGAATAAAAATTGCAGTAAGAAATGATCATTTAAAAAAAAAAATTCCAGAGGACAATTTCTGGTTGAATAGGAATGTGAAGTATACCGGCAACTAAACTGTGACCACGGCAATTGGAGCCACACATCATCAGAGATCATGCCTGATTCATCTTGATGAAAGTCAAACGATCAACATTATCTGTGGAAAGCCGGATGCGTTTGTCTGTAATGACTCCTACAGCTGTGCTGAAGGTCCGCTCAGATATGACACTGGCTGCAGGGCAGGACAACACTTCTATGGCCTGGCCAGCGAGCTCGGGCCATTCATCCATTTTGGATACCCAGAAGTCGATTGGGTCCGGAACATATCCAAAAACATTGGTGTTGAGACGCAGATAGTCGTGCACCATGATCTTAAGCCGGTCTCTGTGTGTCGTATGTGTGCCCTGCATTACATGCGTTGGTGAGGTAGTAAATTAAGATTGCCAGAGGTCCCCCATTAGGCTTCTACCACAATGCCTGCTGCTGCCGCTACTTGGCACTCTGCTGCCGTCACATTGCTGACGTTGTTCCACCGTGACATTTGAAGAACGTGAAGCAGACATGTCAGGCCATGTGTCACTTCTTACTGTGTAATGGCATTGTGCTCCTGCCACAATCGCTGGAGCATGTGGAGGGTGGAATTCCAGCGTGTTGCACATCAACAATGAGAAGGTTGACGGGGAGGCCGAGCTGACGCTGCAATGCAACCAGGGAGGACGAGGCAGGGTGCGAATGGAGGAAGTGTGAGCTCAGACCTCGAGCCTTCCTCAGCAGGCAGTCCAGACCTGGGTAGCGCTTTAGAAATTTCTGGACGACGAGGTTCATGACGTGTGTCAGGCAAGGGATGTGCTCCAGCCTACCGATCTTAAGGGCGGCAAGGAGATTTCGACTGTTATCGCACACCACTTTGCCTGGCACAAGGTTCTTTTCACCCAGCCAGCACTCGGTCTCGTTGCGAAGAGCCGCTCACAGCTCCTGAAATGTGTGTTAATGGTCTCCAAGACAGATTAATTTCAACACGGCCTGGTTTCGCTGGGCATGTGATGCCACCAGAGGACCTTGGGGGAAAGAACCCTGCACCATCCCTGCGGTTTTGAAGAGCGTGCGCCGAGCCTGAGAGCCACCGTTACCACCTGAGACATCCACGCAGCTCAACCAGTGAGCTGTCACGGAGATATAGCGGCTTTGGCCGTGCTTACTAGTCCATGTGTCAGATGGACTTTGCGGACACAGATGCAGACAATGCGCTTGAAATTTTAGATGACACGTGGCTGGCCAGGGCGGGGACGGCTTTTCGGGAAAAGAAATGCCTGCTCAGCATCTGGTATTGGGGGCAGGCAAGGGCCATGACGTGGCGGAAACCATCTGTGTTTCCCCAGACGGAAAGGCAACATTTCCAAGGCCAAAAGCCTGGCTATGCCGACATTCAGGCTTTTGGCTTTGGGATGGTTTGGGTTAAAGTGTTTCTTCTACTCCCAAACATGGTAGACAGAAGGCTGGCTATTCTACTGGCCACTGTGCAGCGTGCAGGTCAATCTGGTGGAAGGAGAAGGGGTAGGATGGGTCTCTGGTGGTGCAGGTTGTACTCGGGCGACGGTGGAGGCTGAAGCGGAGGCTGATCCTTGATCATGACTCTGAGAGACATGGGCAGCTGAGGAACGCTTGGTGGTGGCGGAGGAGGAGGAGGCGGAGACAGAGGGTGTGACAGTGGTTGGAAGCCCGGGATCGGTGTGGCCTGTGTTGGCCACGTGTTCCCTCCATTTTAACTCATGCATTCGCTGCATGTGACTAGACATGTTGGTGGTGGTTAAACACCTAGGATTCTTCCCTCTGCTGATGCGTTTATGGCAAAGGCGGCATATAACATCGCTGGGTGAATCAGAGGCTTTCTCGAAAAAGGCCCAGGCTTGAGAGGTCCTGGACCTTTTCGACGGCGGTAAGCGAGGGGCGGTGATTCCACTGATCGTGGCTGGCGGAATAATCTCAGCGGACTTGTGCGACCGTCCTCTCCCTTTTTGAGGCGGGATCCATACTGACACTACCCCATCGTCTTCCTCCTCATCCAGTGATGAAGCGATCACAAGCAAATTCTGCTGAAAAAACCACGTTGGATCCGCAATGTTGTCATCATCATCATCATCATCATCAATACAGGTGACTTCCTTATCCTGACATTCTTCATCCTGGAGCTGTGGGCTACAAGCAACAGGCACTTCAAGGCGTTGCCGACTGCCCGGGATTTGTGCCGATTGACCGGCTTCCTTCTCCTCCTCTGATGGCATCAGCGATTGGGCGTCAAAGCAGACTAAATCATCCTCTTTGGCCTCTTGATCTATTGAAATGTCTTCTGACCCCAACAGCATTTTATCATCAAAGAGGTCTTCAGAAAATAGATTATCCAAAGTGGTGGGTACAGGAGTTGACATCTGGGCTGCCTTCACTTCATGTTGGACGGATGCTGACGATGATGATGACGACATTTGTGGCCGTGACTGGGAGGACGAGGAGGTAAAACTGCTGGATGCAGATTGTGTTAACCACTGAAGAACAGATTTGCGACGTTGTTCGTTACTGAAATTCACAGGGCACCGACCCAGCGATGACAGGCCTGAAGGTCCTGCAACCGACGATGCGCTGGCTTGCATGTTGTCGCCAGCACTGGAAGGAGCACCTTCTCTCGTACCTCTACCTTCATGTCCTACACCCCTCTTTGCTCGCTTACCACCTGTAGTTCTCTCCATGTTCAGAAAGTTAAAAATGTAAAAAGTATAGAAGAGGTTTTCACAGTCTCTTATTGAGAAACTGTACTGCAAAGAAGGCAAATCACAGGTATTCTTAAATCCCTCTAATTTCCAACAGCCAACTAGGATTAGAAACAAAATTGTTTCTATCAAATATCTGTGAAATGCAGTCTGATGGAAAAACCATAACACCAAATCAACAGTGTTCTTCCTTCAGTCCCTGAGATTTACAACTGCCCAGTAGGACTAGCAATTGATAATTGCGCAAAACTGAGACGCACAAAGAGCAATAGAACTCTTTAAATGTTATATGGATTAGATAGGATGTTTTGCCAACGCTCAGAACAGGCACCAGTTAAAATAAAATATTTGTAACCAAATTAGCGTACAAGGGGGCTATTTGAGACAAACTGAGACGTACGGACTGCAATATGCAACTATTGAAAAGTTATACGGATGAGATATGGCGGTTTTACAATGCTGACAACAGGTACCAGTTACAATAAAATATCTGTAACCTAATTTGTGTACAAGTGCACTATTAAATAATAATAATAATGATAATAATAATACCGTATATACTCGAGTATAAGCCGACCCGAGTATAAGCCGAGGCACCTAATTTTGCCCCAAAAAGCGGCAAAACTTATTGACTTGAGTATAAGCCTAGGGTAGAAAATGCAGCAGCTACTGGTAAATTTTAAAAATAAAAATGGATACCAATAAAATTACATAGGCAGTTTAATGTCTCCCATAGGCAATTATAGGCAGATATATGGCCCTATATGCAGGTATAGGCAGGTATATGTCCCAAAAGGCACATATATGGCCCCATAGGCATGTAATAGGCAGTTATATGTCCCCCATAAGCAGATTATAGGCAGGTATATGGCCCCATAGGCAGGTATAGGGCAGGCTGTAGGCAGGTATAGGGCAGGCTGTAGGCAGATATAGGGCAGGCTGTAGGCAGGGTATAGGCAGGTATAGGGCCGGCTGTAGGCAGGTATAGGGCCGGCTGTAGGCAGCTGTAGGCAGGTATAAGGCAGGTATTGGGCTGGCTGTAGGCAGGTATAGGGCAGGTATAGGCAGCTGTAGGCAGGTATAGGGCTGGCTGTAGGCAGGTATAGGCAGCTGTAGGCAGGTATAGGGCCGGTTGTAGGCAGGTATAGGCAGCTGTAGGCAGGTATAGGCAGCTGTAGGCAGCTATAGGGTCGGCTGTAGGCAGGTATAGGCAGCTGTAGGCAGGTATAGGCAGCTGTAGGCAGGTATAGGGCCGGCTGTAGGCAGGTATAGGCAGCTGTAGGCAGGTATAGGCAGCTGTAGGGCAGGTATAGGCAGCTGTAGGGCAGGTATAGGCAGGTATAGGGCCGGCTGTAGGCAGGTATAGGCAGCTGTAGGCAGGTATAGGGCTGGCTGTAGGAAGGTATAGGCAGCTGTAGGGCAGGTATAGGCATTAGGCAGCTGTAGGCAGGTATAGGCAGGTATAGGGCCGGCTGTCGGCAGGTATAGGCAGCTGTAGGCAGGTATAGGCACCTGTAGGCAGGTATAGGAAGTTTAAAAAAAAAAAACACTTACCTGGCTCCCCGCTGCTCCGTCTCCCTCAGCGCTCCGCCTCCTCGCTGCTCCGGCCTCCCGCGCGCTGGCATGTCTTCCCGGCACAGGCGGGTGACGTCATCAGGCCGCGCACACAGCGTGATGACACACGCTGCCTGTGCCGGAAACTCCGGACGGCCGCGAGTCTGCGGCCGCCCGGACGCCACTGCGGAGCACGGAGCGCTCGCTCTGTGCCCCGCAGTGGTATCCCTTCACCTATATGCGCTCCGGAGGAGTCGCAGATAGGTGAAGGGATCGCGGACAGTGCCCGGACTACCGCAGCGTCTGGACACTGTGCGCTCACTCGGCCTTCAGTTATATGCGCTCCATGAGGAGCCGCATATAGCTGAAGCGTCCCTGTCGGCGCACGGGTCATCGCAGCGCCCGAGCGCCGACAGTGACTCGAGTATAAGCCGAGGGGAGATTTTTCAGCACATTTTTTGTGCTGAAAAACTCGGCTTATACTCGAGTATATACGGTAATCTTTTTTTATATTGAGCCTAGATATTCCGCAGCACTTTACAATTTAGAGGGTATAAGTACAGTCAAGGTGAACAAACATTACACAATAAAAAGCTCCCAAGAGCTTACAATCTATTAGGGTGTGTGAGTGAGACAAAGGGCGAGAAGTGCTCAGTTTACAATGGTCTAGCCATGTTACATAAATATGGGGTAGTGTACACAAAAAGTGGATGAACCTGCCACCGCACAACTATATACATATAAGTGCCTGTGAATGCCCAAGTCCAGGAAGTGATGAATGAGTATGACAGAAATTAGGGATCTTGGTAAGCCTGCCTAAGAAGATGAATTTTCAGAGAACTCTTGAAAGGTTGAAGGTTGTGAGTGTGCCTGATCACATGGGGTAACATGTTCCAGAGAACCAGAGCAGCACGTGCAAAATCTTGGAGATGGGAATGGGAGGTTCGGATGAGAGAGGTGTGTAATTTCAGATCATCAGCATAGCACAGAGAGCGGGTAGGGTGGTAGACAGAGATGAGGGAGGAGATGTAGGGAGGAGCAGCACTGTGGAGAGTTTTATGGTCGAGAGGGATGAGTTTATGTTGTATCTGTACTGAATAGGCAACCAATGCAGTGACTGACACAGGGTAGAGGCATCTGTATAGCGGCTGGAAAGAAAGATGAGCCTGGCTGCTGCATTCAGGATAGATTGGAGAGGGGAGAGTTTACAGAGAGGGAGACCGATAAGTAAGGTGTTACAGTAATCAAGACGAGAAAGAATAAGAGCAACAGTAAGAGTTTGGGTGGTTTCCATAGTGAGAAAAGGACGGATTCTGGAGATGTTCTTGAGGTGCAGGTGACAGGAGCGGGCGAGTGAATGGATGTAGGGAGTGAAGGACAGATCAGAATCTAGTATAACCATAAGACAGCGGGCCTGCTGCCTAGGAGTTATGGTGGTACCACACACTGAGACAGAAATAGGAGATGGGGTTGGTTACTAGATGGCGGAAAGACAAGAATTCCCGTATGGAGTTTCAGATGGGACAGGAATTATGTCAGAACGACAACATTCTGTTTTTGTGAGGCAGGAGTGAGTTTAAAAAAGTCTGAGGATAGCAGGACGGCTGGAAACAATCTGTGTGTTTGTTATGGCTGTAACTGAAAAAGGCGATTGGACCAAAATGTCCCCGCCAAAATAAAGAGGTTTTGTAGAAATGGGAAACTAGAATTCTGATTTGTTGGTAGAGAGAATGATAACAGGAAGAGTCTGGTAATTGGATAGAAAATATAAGGGCTCTTGGGTCGTACTTTTTATAAAGTTTATTGCAAATGACTCCTATCATGAGGATCCACCAGTAGACAGTGGTCGTGCCGCAGCGCTTTTCAAGTAGGAGAGGTTCCTCTCTTAAATCTAAAGTACTTTTTAAATTTAACGATAATTAAGGAACATTATAAAAACACGAAAATCGTTCCGATTTTTGGCATGATCTGAGATCCACAGTTCTATTGTAGGTATGTTTATCTATATTAATGCTGATGTTACACGTTTAATTTGCAAAGAATAACTGGGTATCACCCTGGTGTTCATCACTTGGTAATGGGGAACTTCAATGTTGAACATGTAAATGGTTCCCTATCCTGGGGAGTTAATTAATATCATACATGGCATCATAGTCCATTAGTTGGATTGATGACAAAATCTTTAGAATCGTTGTTGACAGAAAGAAATTTGCGTTCTTTTTAGATCATAAATTACGAAAGCATGCAATGTCAATCAGCTGCCTCTAAAGGGCCCGTAAGATATTTTCGTGTTTTAAAAGAGGCATGGAAATCGGGACAAGGATGTCAATCTACCGTGTACAAAGCATTGGGGGACTCACTTAGAATATGTGTTCAGTTCTGGGCCCCCGTTTATAGAAGAATGTAATAGGCTAGAAGGTACAAAGACGAGCAAAACCAAAATTATAAGGGGAATGGGCATCTTAGTTATGAGGCAAGGTTAGTAGAATTGAACTTTTTTTAGTCTTGAGAAAAGACGGCTTGGGGGGGGACATATTAATTTATATAAAAATATAAAAGGTCCCTACAAAATTTTGGGGAAAAATTTTTTTGGGGAACCCCCCCAAAAAACAAGGGGAATTCCCTTGACTAGAGAAAAAAAAAATTTATCTCCCGAGGAGAAGAGCGTTCTTCACTGTAAAAACTGTAAATCTGTGGAATAGCTCCCGAGGAGTGGTAGCAGGAATGTAGAGAGTTTCAAGAAAGGCTTAGTACCACCCGGAACTAAAGAATTAATGCTTCGTGTAGGTAAAATCTGGGCGGCCGGGGGGCGGGTCTGGGGTTTGATATGGGTCTTACTGGGCGGTTGGTTCTTTCCTTGTGGGTTTTGGGGCATTAACCGTGGAGAGCCTGGGCTTTAAATCCCTTTTTCTCCCTCACCCAATTTTCCCCCCTTGGTTGAAAAAGATGGACATTGTCTTTTTCAGCCTATGATTGTAACATGTAAATGTAACAAGAAAATTTTGTTTTAGTGAGGTTTATTTTTAGATGGAGAGAGGACTTATGTCAGAGACAGCGGCAGCAGTCCTGGTGTTTTTGCAGGGCAGGAGTGATGTTTTGGAAAGGGTGTACAATTTGGGGTCATCAGATAGAGACTTATGGAAGCCCAAAACTGCTGAGTTTGTCCAATCGGGGCTGTATAAAAATTAAAAAAAAGGAAAAGAAAATGTCCCCCCCCCCCCCTGAGGAAACTCCGCATCAAAGGTAGAGAAAGGTTGGGTTAGTAGGGAAATGGGTGACTAGAAATTAGTTTTATTTAGGTTTAGTTTTAGATAGGAGGAAATGATGCAGAGACAGCGGACAGACAGTCACTGGTAATCCAAATGGTAGAAAATATAAGCGGCACTCATTGATCTTCTTCTTTATAAAGTTTTTATTGCAAACACTCACATATCTGGGAAAAAATCACTCCAAATCAGCCTAGGCCCCTTTGCGCACGGCTAGCGCTTTTCAAGCATGACGGGGGGAAGGGTTCCCTGCTTTTAAACTCCCGAAGTACCCTTCATCCCCCCCCCGGGTACCCTTTCCCACTATGCCCAAAATCTAAAAACATTATAAAAACACAGACAAATCGTTCCTATCATTTAAAACCCTAGAGGTCCAAGTGCCTCTGTTTTAAGTATCCATTTTAGATTCTTTTTGTAAAGCTTTGTATGTTTATCTATATTAACCCCTGCTGATGTTACACGTTCAATTCCTGCAAAATGAATTACTGATGAATTACTGAGGTATCACCCCCGTGTTCACTTCGTATATGATTTACTAAAGGTGGAACTCCTTTCCCTGTCTTAACTAAATTTAAATGTGTTCCTTTATCCTTTTGTACAGTGGCCTAATAGTCTTTCCAATGTAATATCGATTACATGTGCACCATATAGCATACACCACATAGTTGGTCACAAAATCCTTCACTATGTGTCTGATGGGACCTAGAAAGATTAATTTATCTTTCACAATTTTTGAGCATAATGTGCAATTGCCGCAACTATGGTTCCCTACTGGGACACAACTTTGTAACCAATTTTCCTTTCTTGTTTCTACAAATTTACTTTTTACCAATTTATCTCGTAAATTTTTACACCTCCTAAAAGATATTAATGGGGGGTGTGTCACTTTTTCTCCTAGATCACTGTCAGCAGACAACATGTGCCAATGTTTTCTGATAGAGTTTTTCACCAATTCTGGTAAAGTACTATACTCAAAATTAAAAACAAATCTGTCTCTATTATTTGTTTTTTTACTCACTTGGAAAATTAATTTCTTTCTATCCTGTCGTATTGCATTTGAGAACGCCTGTGATATACTCTCTTCATCATATCCTCTTTGTCGCAGTCTTTCCATTAATTCAACTGATTGCTCTATAAAATCGCCATATTCACTATTGTTGCGCCTCAATCTTAGGAATGGCCCATATGGAAGAGATTTTTTTACATATGTGGGATGAAAACTTTCCATATACAACAATGAATTAGTTGCATTTGGTTTTCTGTATCCTTTTGTTTTTATACCTTCATCTGTTATTTCAATTACTACATCTAAATACACTACACTGTCGCCTCCAAAATTTGCTGTAAATGCCATGTTCATCTCATTGTTATTGATTTTATTTAAAAAAAATCTTCAAATCAGTTTGACTACCCGACCATATAATCAGCACATCGTCGAAAAAATCTCGACCGTGTTGAATATATTTTTAAAATATGATTGTTGATATTGTAGATGTATTGTTCTTCTCAATATGCCCAAAAAATATTAGCCGGGGTCGGCGCTACTGGCGTCCCCATAGCAGTGCCAGTACATTGAATGTACCATTGGTTGCCAAACATAAACGCATGATGCTCCAAAACAAACTTTAATAGTTCACACAGATAGTCAATATGTTGACCATCCCTATTAGATCTGCCCAAAAAATATTTTATTGCTCTGATACCATCCTCATGCGCAATAAGTGTGTACAGACTGACAACATGAAATTAAAGTATTGAGCACTCGTAATTTGGAGTTCAGAGTATTAACCCTTGCGGAAAAGGAAGTTGTTTGTTTTGGACAAATAAAAAGCTGGAATCATATTGTGAGAGTGAACGGTCTCCGAGAGGTCTTCGTGTTTTTTAAAAGAAATTTCACAGTTTTCAAGATGATGTGGAATTTGTTGCTCAGTGGAAACAAGCACATATCGAACACTCCCTGAAATTAACTCACCTGGTTTTGACAAGGTCTATACAAGAATATGATCAGGTGTGCTCAAAACTGGAAACAGCTAAGAGCGAATTAAAAACACGTTTAACTGAAGTACAATGGGGGGATGTTTTGAAAAAATGGACAGTCGTTTGGTGCCTATACAAAATGAGATTAAAGAAAAGAAAAAGATAAGTTTGTTTGGGACCCCCCTAATTTGGCAAGACAGAATTGTTTTTTTGGGGAAACCCAACCGACAACGTAATACAGGCTTTAAGAAAAAGAGCCAAAAAGAAAACATAAAAAGGGTTTCACGCCATTTCAGAAAAACCCCGCATTACTGGACAACTGACAAAAGGGGCAGATTCCAGTACTGTGGAAAAGGAATGGAAGAACACATAGGGGACAAAATTCACAAGAAAATCAAGCAAAACAACATAAAAACCCCCCTTTTTAGGGGGCGAACCGCCGGGGGGGGGCCAAAAGGAAGAACAAGTTACCCTTACAAAAGGGGCGGTAAAAAAGGAAGCAGGTCTCTTGGAGAGGGGTAATTTAACCCCGCTCCCAAAAATTCCACAGGCAGTAATAAGGGGGATGTAGTCAATGTAATTATTTTTCCCTATCTAAGTTAACAGGGTAAAAAAAACACTCCTGGCAAAGGGGTTTTACATTTTTTATCACACATCCCTTTTAAATTTTACACAATTCCAAAAAAGAACTAAAATAAGTCTTTGAAAAAAACAATTTGCTAAGACTTTTAAAAATAATAAGGTAAAATTTAAAGGACATATTGTAGGAGATAAACCGCCCAATGGGTTTAAAAGGTTTTGGGGTTTTTCAATGGTTTCTAATATGTCATAAAGTCGTGAAAAATGTGAAAAAAATCTTTTTTGGGTTTAATGAGGAAGGAAAAGCTTTCCCCCAGGGAGGCGAAGAAGGAGAAAATTTCCCGGGGGGTTCAAACCTGATTTTTTTTTTCCCCCCCTTTTCAAACCCGGGCCTCGGGTCCTCCCTTTTTTACGATGCTGTATTGAAAGAAAATAAAAGCGTTAATATATCCAATTCAGAGCTAAATCTGAAGGCAAAAGAGAGAGAATCATTGGAAAATTAAGATCTAAGAAAAGATTGTTTTTAAGCCCGCTGACAAGGGGGGGAAAAAATTTTGATAGAAATAAACAATATTTTTGTAGAGGAAAAGGCCCAAAAGCAGTTTTGACGATTTCCCCTACCTAAAGGAAGTTTTACTTTAAAACCCAAATAGAATTTCAAGGGTCCCAAATTAAAAGGGTACATTGGGCAAAGGGGTTAGATGTTTTTTTAAACTCCCTACAGCGGTTTAAAAGATTTTTTTTCCAACAAAATTTTTCCCCTCAATATTTTGGGACTCTCTTTAAAACCGAAAGTCCATAAAAAAATTTTCAACATCCCCCCCGGGGCCCCCCATAAATAAAAATATAGGTTTTTTATTACTGAACCCATTTTTACAGATTTAAAATTGGGGATTGAGACCCTTTTCTTAAAAAAGTCCCTTCTTTTTTGGGTAGAAAAACAAAAACAATTTTCAACAATTAGAAAAAACCATGTGGGTACGGTACATCTGGCAAATATTGATGTTTCAGTCTGTACACACGTATTGCGGATGTAAACAAAAGCAATAAAATATTTTTTTTGGGGAGATCTAATAATTTGGTTTAACATAAGATATCGTTGGAAATATTTAAAGTTTTTTTTTGGGGCATAATGCGTTTTGTTTGGGGAAACCAAATTTAAAATTTATTACTCCTCTTTTGGGACCAAAATAGCGCCGGGCCCTGGCTAATAAGGGTTTTTTTTATATTGGGAAGAAAAATTTCAGCCTTTCAATATAACAATCCATAGTTTAAAAAATATTCAACACTGGGGCAAAATTTTATTTGACGATTTGCTGATTAAAATGGTCGGTATTCAAACGAAATTTTAAGATTTTTTTTAAAAAACATCAATAACCAATGAGATGAAAAAAGGGATTTAACCCGCAATTTTTGGGGGCACAGTGTAGGTTTTTTAGATGAAATAATTTAAATAACAGATGAAGGTAAAAAACAAAAGGATACAGGAAAAAACCCAAAAGCAACTAATTCAATTTTTGCAAAATGAAAGTTTTCATCCCACCCTATGCAAAAAAAACTCTTTCCCTATTTGGCAATTCCCAAGTTGAGGCCCCAAAAAATAGTAATATGGGGATTTTATAAAGCAATCAGTTGAATTAAAAGGAAAGCTGCAAAAAAGAGGAAAATGAAGAAGAGATATGTACAGCGTTCCAAATGCAATCCCCCAGGAAAAAAAGAAAAATTTAATTTTTCCCCAAGGGGGTAAAAAAAAATAATTTAGAAAAAATTTGTTTTTTAATTTTTTATATAGTAATTTACAAATTGGGGAAAAACCCCATAGAAAAAAAATTGGGACATGTTTCTGCGGGCAGTGGGTTTTAGGAAAAAAGTGACACAAACCCCCCCTTAAAATCTTTTTGGAGGTTTAAAAAAAATTTTCGAGATAAATTGGGAAAAAAGTAAATTTTTTAAAAAACAAGAAAGGAAAATTGGTTACAAAGTTGTGGGCCCAGTAGGAACCCAAATTGCGGCAATTTTCAAAATTATGCCAAAAATTGTGGGAAAAATAAAAAATCTTTCTAGGGGCCCCCTCAACACATATTAAGGAATTTTTTGACCAACTTAAATGGTGTATGCTATTGGGGCACATGTAATCGTTTTACATTGGGAAAACATTAGGCCCCCGTAAAAAAAAGGATAAAAAAAACACATTTAATTTAGTTTAAAAACCGGGAAAAAGGGGTTCCACCTTTTTGTAAATCATATACGAAGTTTAACACGGGGGATACCTCATAATTCACAGTAATTCCAAATTTTCAGGAATTGAACGGGAACAACACAGGGGTTTTTAAAAAGAAAAACTTACGACGCTCTTTCAAATAAAATCCCAAGTGGATACTTAAAACAGAAAGGGACTTGGGCCTCTAGGTTTAAATGAAAGGGGAAAGAAAGTCTTGTTTTTTAAAAGTTTTTAAAAATTAAGTGCAAAAATGGTGATTGGGACCGGCAGGGGAAAAGGGTACATCGGAGCTTTAAGAGGGGTGGAAAAAAGCTTCCTCCCCCTCCCTGGGCCTTTAGAAAGCCCTAGTCCCGTGCACCCAAACGGCCTAGGCTGGGCTTTAATTGCTTGTTTCCCCTGATATGTGAGTGTTTGCAATAAAAAACTTTTTAAAGAAAAAGGGATCGTGAGTGCGGCTTATATTTTAACCCCATTTGGATTACTATTGGGACTTTTATATTTGAAGCTGAGCACCGCTGAAACTGGATAATATTGCGGGGTGTCTGAATTAGGTATTAATCCTTATGGAGTGAATCATGTGTGTCGGTGCCGCCTGATTGTCTTGAGTTTCTGTTGGAGACAGTCACTGGTGTTTTGTAGCAAAGCGGGAGTACACCCAGTTCAACCTGCTCTATGCTCTTCGCTGATTGGCTGGCCGCAAAAATTTCAGGATACGCCGAAAAAGCCATGATAGTAAACCTGATATCGATTATCGTTAAGATATTCACGTAAACTGTCGCGTCATCGGAAAATTCCGATAAGCGTAAAAACCGTCCCCGATTTCAACTTTTTCGATATTATCGCTCATACCCTACTAAAGAGTGGAAAAATATAGAAACAGCAGCAGATAGATAATTTAAACGCTGGTTGAGTAACAAGTGTGTATATGACACACACTTGTGAAGGTCTTTCACTCCAGTAGCTGAAAAAACGAGTTTCTTTGCTAAAGAGTGCAATATAGTGCAGCAGCAGCAAGATGCTTATTGACAGGAGTCACAGTGAGAAGTGTGAGAATTTTAGATGGTGTCAGTATTTATAGGGCGGTGACGTCACAGAATCCCGCCGGTCTCTGATTGGCTTCATGTCTGCACATGTCATTGAGGGTGTTCCTTTCTTCCTCCCACAGTTCTCTGCCCTATGTCACGCCATATGCTCGCGGGCATTTTACAAAAAAAACTATTTGTTCCTGCAAAGTCCCCTAAACTTTGGCTTCGTGCAGAAGTTTTCCTGAAATTCTAAACGAATTCCACTTCATTAGAATTGATTCGCCCATCTCTAGTTATCATATAAAATTAATATAAAAATATATAATATCCCAAAAATATAAAAATATCTCCTATAAAATGCATTTAAATTTAATATAATCTAAAACTAATTTTACTTGAAATAACCCACTGATAATGATGTTCAGATTTTCCAATTTTTAATTTTTACTACATTAAATGTGAAATGTATTTTTGCTGCTCTCACCCTTTATTCTACATACAGCACAGGTATTGCTGGGACCTGTAGTCCACCAAGCAAGATCAGTACCATAATTTCTATTCACTGACATACTATTTTAATGACTTTTCTTTTATTTTCAGCCTATCTATAGCCTTTATACATGTAAGGCGCATAACTAACACGTAAGCGAGGCGCGTAGAACTTTAAACTCCATTTATAATTGCACAAAAACCACTTTCATACATTCAGGCACAGTATACACTGAAAAGGAGACTCGGCTATTCACTTTGAAGCCACTTCCTTTATACATGTCTCCCTTAATGTCGGGATTTCTGCACCATGGTGTTTCTTGTCTTTTTCCTCTTTTCTCCATAGAGATAGCAGAGATGATATATTAATATTCAGAATTTGCTGGATATATTACAATCTATGGCCACTATGAAGTTGATAAGCAAGAAGTATTGGTTCTGCTTATGGGTCAAATCCCAGAAATCACAGAAACTCCAGGTTGTGGTGAGTAGCTGTAGGAGCTGCTGCATCTTACTGAACCCAAATACGTTCCATAGTCTATCTTAGAAGCCTCTACTTCTTATAGAGCTGGAACTGTTACGTCAGCCTTAATTACAAGGTACCTCAGAAAAAAAGAAAATAATTAAAAATAATAAAAAAAACAATGCAAGCAGTAGCCCATCCCTGTAACCATGAACTATAAATGTTATCATAAAAAATACTTTAATGTAAGGAGAGTACTAAAGGTGCTTTCACACAGCACAGTTTTGGTGCAGTTTTAACTGCACTCCAATTAAATTGCCTTTATTACCAGCAAGCTTCTCTCAGTTGTCTAAATTGTTCAGAAAGGTGTTTCAAGTGAGTAATCAATTACTGTGTTTGAAGTCTTGTGGATTACAGACCCACTAACTGATTACTCACTTTCCAAACAGTTTAGGTAAGAGGAAAAAGCTTGCTGGTGATAAAGGCAGTTTAATTGGAGCACAGTTAAAACTGCACCAAGACTGTGCTGTGTGAAGCGCCCTAGAGTTGATTACAAAACCACCTGCATTCAACAAAAACCGTATGCAATAACACAACTTTAGAACCCAGTCTCACGCTAGGTATCTGGGACAACTTCACCAGATTATTGGCTTGGTGCTGTGGATTTACAAGAGAGATACATAGTTAGACATACACTACTCTCAAATGTTAGGGATATTTGGCTTTTGGTTTAAATTTCAGGATGAACATAACATTTCTTGAAAAAAAATTTAAATGCACTAGATGAGACCATCTCTTAACTCTAGAATGCACATGTTCAACTGTTCAGTGTTTCAGTACATTTTGCACAACTTTCTGATCTCTAACAAGGAGCTAAATGGCAAAATTCACAAGAGATGTTTGATCCCTGAATCGCCAAATAGATTATTATTATTATTATTATTATTATTATTATTAATTTTAGAGCACCCTTGGTTCCAGGGCACTGTACAATCGGGTTGTGTACAAACAAGTACAAAGGTGACAAATTAATAACTAACAACTGGTACAGAAGGAGAGAGGTCCCTGCCCGCGAGGACTTACAATCTGCAAGGAAGGTGGGAAGAGACAGAAGGCGAGCGTTAGGGGATAAATTTAGGGGATCAATTTCAATGCAGTGACTGACACAGGGTAGAGGCATCAGTATAGCGGCTGGAAAGAAAGACGAGCCTGGCTGCTGCATTCAGGGCAGATTGGAGAGGGGAGAGTTTACAGAGAGGGAGACCGATAAGTAAGTGTTACAATAATCAAGACGAGAAAGAATAAGAGCAACAGTAAGAGTCTGGGTGGTTTCCATAGTGAGAAAAGGACGGATTCTGGAGATGTTCTTGAGGTGCAGGTGACAGGAGCGGGCGAGTGATTGGATGTAGGGAGTGAAGGACAGATCAGAATCTAGTATAACCATAAGACAGCGGGCCTGCTGCCTAGGAGTTATGGTGGTACCACACACTGAGACAGAAATAGGAGATGGGGTTGGTTACCAGATGGCGGAAAGACAAGAAGTTCAGTTTTAGTGAGGTTTAGTTTCAGATGGAGAGAGGACATTATGTCAGAGACAGCGGACAGACAGTCACTGGTGTTTTGTAGCAGGGCAGGAGTGATGTTTTGGAAAGAGGTGTACAATTGAGTGTCATCAGCATAGAGACGGTACTGGAAGCCAAATCTGCTGATGGTTTGTCCAATCAGGGCTGTATACAATGAAAAGAGGAGAGGACCTAGAACTGATCCGTGAGGAACTCCAGCATCAAGAGGTAGAGAAGAGGTTGGTTAGTAGAAAGTGGGATGACTAGAAGTTCAGTTTTATTGAGGTTTAGTTTGAGATAGAGAGAGAACATGATGTCAGAGACAGCGGACAGACAGTCACTATTGTTTTGTAGCAAAGCGGGAGTACACCCAGCTCACCCTGCTCTATGCTCTTCGCTGATTGGCTGGCCGCCAAAATTACAGGAAACGTCGAAAAAGGCGCGATAGTAACCTGATAACTATTATCGTTAAGATATTCACATAAACTATCGTGTCATCGGAAAATTCCGATAAGCGTAAAAACCGTGCCGATTTCAACTTTTGTCGATAGTATCGCTCATCCCTACTAAAGAGTGCAATATAGTACAGCAGCAGATAGATAATTACGCTGGTTGAGTAACAAGTGTGTATATGACACACACTTGTGAAGGTCTTTCACCCCAGTAGCTGAAAAAATGAGTTTCTTTGCTAAAGAGTGCAATATAGTGCTGCAGCAGCAAAATACTTATTGACAGGAGTCACTGGCATGCTATTTTAATGACTTTTCTTTTATTTCCAGCCTATCTATAGCCTTTATACATGTTAGGCGCATAACTAACACATTAACTTTAAACTCCATTTATAATTGCACAAAAACCACTTTCATACATTCAGGCGCATTATACACTGAAAACAATACTCGACTATTCACTTTGAAGCGCCTTCCTTCATACATGTCTCCCTTAATGTCGGGATTTCTGCACCATGGTGTTTCTTGTCTTTTTCCTCTTTTCTCCATAGAGATGGCAGAGATGATATATTAATATTCAGAATTTGCTGGATATATTACAATCTATGACTACTATGAAGTTGGTAAGCAAGAAGTATCGGTTCTGCTTATGGGTCAAATCCCAGCAATCACAGAATCTCCAGCTGGTGGTGGGTAGCTGTAGGAGCTGCTGCATCTTACTGAACCCAAATACGTTCCATAGTCTATCTTAGAAGCCTCTACTTCTTATACAGCTGGAACTGTTAAGTCAGCCTTAGTTACAAGGTACATCAGAAATAATTAAAAATATTTAAAAAAAAAACAATGCAAGCAGTAGCCCATCCCTGTAACCATGAACTATAAATGTTATCATAAAAAATACTGTAATGTAAGGAGAGTACTAAAGGTGCTTTCACACAGCACAGTTTTGGTGCAGTTAACTGCGCTCCAACTAAATTGCCTTTATTACCAGCAAGCTTTTCTCAGTTGTCTAAATTGTTCAGAAAGGTGTTTCAAGTGAGTAATCAATTACTGTGTTTGAAGTCTTGTGGATTACAGACCCACTAAATGATTACACACTTTCCAAACAGTTTAGGTAAGAGGAAAAAGCTTGCTGATGATAAAGGCAGTTTAATTGAAGCACAGTTTAAACTGCACCAAGACTGTGCTGTGTGAAAGCGCCCTAGAGTTGATTACAAAACCACCTGCATTCAACAAAAAACGCATGCAATAACACAACTTTAGAACCCAGTCTCACGCTAGGTATCTGGGACAACTTCACCAGATTATTGGCTTGGTGCTGTGGATTTACAAGAGAGATACATAGTTAGACATACACTACATCACAAAAGTTAGGGATATTTGTCTTTTGGTTTACTTTTCAGGATGAACATAACATTTCTTGAAAAAAAATTTAAATGCACTAGATGAGACTATCTCTTAACTCTAGAATGCACATGTTCAACTGTTCAGTGTTTCAGTACATTTTGCACAACTTTCTGATCTCTAACAAGGAGCTGATTGGCAAAATTCACAAGAGATGTTTGATCCCTGAATCGCCAAATAGATTATTATTATTATTTATTTTAGAGCGCCCATGGTTCCAGGGCACTGTACAATCAGGTTGCTAGATAACATAGGTCAAACAAGTACAAATGTGACAAATTAATAACTAACAACTGGTACAGAAGGAGAGAGTTCCCTGCCCATGAGGGCTTACAATCTACAAGGAAGGTGGGAAGAGACAGAAGGCGAGGGTAGGGGATAAATTTAGGGGATCAATTTCAATTGGGATTTAACAGTCCTCCTAATCAAGCTGTTCACATTTTGACATCTTGAGACCAAGACAACACCTTACAATTGATCAACAGTACCTTGTGAGGCTTTAGGCAGGATACTCTCAGAAGGAAGTTGCCACTGAGCTTAGAGTGTCACAGAGTGTCATCAGCAGGTTGCAACATAGATACAGAGAGACTGGAAGAGTCACAGCAAGGCACAGAAGTGGGCATCATTTGGCTACATCATGCACTGATGACCACTTCATTGGAAACAGAAGATGAATGTCACACAACTCCAGGCACATTTAAGGAAGAGACAACCGAGTTTCACGACTGACCATTCGTAACCATTTATATCAGCGTGATCTGCGTGCTAGACGACTGGCAAGGGTACATGACTGAGACCTGACCTGGCTGATGCATATCGCTCTCCTTGACATCTTCAGATTCAATGGCAGCCCTAATTTCTGCTCAGAGTGACTGACTTTCATCACTGAACAGCACTGAGGACCAATAGTCCCTTGTTCAGCATAGATGCTCCTTGATGAAATGGTCTGACATGACACTTGGTTGCCTCTCACCTCCCTTAAAGGTGCTTGGATTTGCATGGCATTTATTATCTGGTTCCTTAGGGCATTGTTTACAAAGAAGTAGTCATCATTGTGTGATGTAGCCAAAGGACCTCCACTTCTTTGCCTTTCTGTGGCTCTTCCAGTCTCTCTGTATCTCTGTTGCAAACTGCTGATGACACTCTAAACTCAGTGGCTACTACCATCTGAGAGCATCCTGCTTGAAGCCTCGCAATGATGAGGTACTATTGATCAATTGTAAGGTATTGTCTTGGTCTCATCATGCTAAAATGCTAACAGTATGATGAGAAGGACTGTTTAAATCCTAATTCAAATTGATATTCTAAATTTATTAGGTAATTCAGGAATCAAACACCTGTTGTAAATTTTGGCTTTAAGCTCCTGGTTAGAGATCAGCAATTTGTGCAAAAAGTACTGAAACATTAAACAGTTGGACAAGTGCATTCTATAGTTAAGAGATGCTCTCATTTAGTTCATTTAAAAAAACTTTATGTTCATCGTGAAATTTCAACCAAAGGCCAAATACCTCTAACCTTTTTGTGAGTAGTACTAATAATGCTCAACGCTGCAATGTAATGAATTGATACTCACATCTTATCTTCATCCATCAGAGTTCCTGGATAAGGCTTGCTATATACAGTTATTCCTTAAACATATTAAGAATAATAATTACTGCTTTGTTATCAATTCATTATCTCAGAATGTATTTAAAGACCGAATGCAGTTTGTACCAATTTTAAATACTGCTAATTTATTTACTTGTACTTTAGCACTTTAGCTGCCAGAAACACGTTCACACTATATATATTTGCTATAAAAGAACACCGAGCACTTTACACTCATGGGTTCCTTCCCTCATGCAAGTTTGCATCAAAGTGTTAGGTTTTGTAAAAAAGAAAAAGAAATACATAAATACATATTTTTGAGGATACATGTCTGACTCAAGTAGAACCTGAAACACAAAACAAATAAACCCCTTAATTCTCCATGACACAAATCAAATCAATCAAAAGAACCTGAGGAAGTGTTTTTTAAAATATGAAACGCGTTGTTCGCAATTCTTATATATTAAAAGTATCTTTCAGATTCAAAAAGAGCCTGCGCCTAGTCCTGTATTCGCCATAGTCATAACCAGATGTCTGTGTTGGAGACTCGACAGATTTGATTTGTGATTTTGAAAACATTCCACTCCATGTGGTTTTGGGCGTAAGAACCAGCAGCAGCTGAGTAATCAGCAAACATCTGAGGTGAGAAACCTGCAGACGGAGAGTTGTGCCCACCAGAAGAAGGTGAGTGCAAGATTTGATTTCAGAAACTGGCTGTTAAAGAAGGTTTTACAAACAGTAGTACACTAGGGAGTGCTTCTTATTTTTTGTCTTTTTTCTTAATTCTCCATGACGGGATATAACAGTCATGGAGACACTAAGGGGATACAGAGCAGGCAAACATGCTGAGCAAACTCCATACAAGGTGATCACTGGCTGTTAGTTAAAGTATGTTCACACGGCGTGTCGAGTGAACATACGTTTTTCGATACCAGTTTGGATCCATTTGTCGGACCCCAAATGGACCCAAACATGTATCTAACAAATAGCAATGTGATTTACATTGCTTTTAATATGAATCACGCATCGGCACTCACACATGTCAATTCTTGGTCCGAAAGACGCAGCAGGAGCCATATTTTAAACTATAGGGTGCGATCCTGCTGCATCCAAACACACAGCTGCGTATGGATATGTGTTGGATAAGTCTAGGATCCGATCGCTGCAGCGATTTTGGATGCGACTTTTGGATCTAACACGGATCCAAAACTGTATCCAAGCATACTGTGTGAATGGCCCTTTATAGCTAGCAGCCGAGATCAGAGGCAGCTCCAGTTCTGGCCATTGAACCATTTAGATGCTGTGGTTAATGTAATCACAGCATCTTAATGATTCAACTACAGGGCTGTAGTTCATTAAAGCGTCATTTCAGCCACCCCATGATGCGATTGCAGGGAGATATTCATTTGTCATGACAACTGGAGATCTCTGTGTTTGCCATGAATGTGGCAGTGTGCAATAGGGTACTGTATGAATAAATAAAGCCTTTGCTCTACCATACAGTAGTACTGCAGTATATATGACAAGTGATCAAGGGATAATATGTTCAAATCCTCTAGAGGAACTAAATTTTGAAGTGAAAGTCGCAGTGTGAAGATCGCTTTGTCTTAGCAGTCGTAAGCCTCATGCAGGCTTCCGTAGCTGCCATGTATGTACACCTATTGCACCCAGCAGATAAAGACCGTTGGGCCATTTTTACGCACTTTTTCTTTTTTTTAATCAGATTCTCCTGTAAAAAGGACTGATATGTTAGCTTTTTTGTGCTTTCCTCCCTCTCTACAGCTTGTTTGGACTGCTCTCCATGGATGCTTTCCCCAGTCTCCACACTTTGATCTGCCATGTACAACCTTCTCCCCTTCCTTGCTGCTTTCTCTAAGGGTATGTTCACATGGCGTATTGCGGTGCATACTGTATGCGCCGCAATACACCGGGTGTTTTAGAAATACGTACTGGCCAGCGTATACTTCTAAAACACTGACTGCCGGCTCTCACTGTCTTTCACTCTCCCCGGCACATAAACGACAGGAAGAAGTAACATGTCAGTTGTTTTCTCTGCCATTTGTTATACGCCAGTGAAAATGTTGGGTATTCATAGCTCTCAATAAGAGCTATGAATTACCGTAATTGCGGGGCATATTTCAGGCGTATTGCAGTGCAATTAAGCACCAAAATACGTCTCGCATTTACACCATGTGAACATACCTTTACACAGAGAGCGGAGGGAGAGAGCAGAGAGAGCTGTCACTGTGAGAAAGTTCTCTGGCGGATTTAAATCAGATTCAACAGGACAGTGAACTAGGTGATTGAATAATGAACACTCAGCAAAAGCAAAGTAGTTGGAAGTTCTTAATTAAGATCATTCAAAACCTTAATTTTCATTCTGCATGCTGGAAGCACTTGAGCAATTAAAAAAAATGAATTGCAAACGGGTCTATGGCCTTCAGATTAATTAATTAATTTATTTTTTAACATAAAAACATGTTATAAAATAATGCTTTACCATACTGTTTCCAGTCTGCATCAGATGGCAAATTTTTCCACAAGATAATATTATTTAGATGATTCAGGTAGGATGGTAAAACATGGAAACCCTTCTGACTGTACCAAACCTATAAAGAAGCAAAAAAAAAAAAAATATGTATATATACGTCAATCATTGTGTGCAAATAGAGTGCAATAGTAAACCATTTTAAAATTGTAACACATTGTCATGACACATTGTAACAATTTTAAAATTAGGTAGTAAAATAATAATAAACAAAAAGATACTGATGGTGTGCTACAGTCACACATACAACCCATATATCCATGAAATAGATTAAAAATATTCATATAAACAGAAGCATTTAAAAAGAGTCATTTAACACAGGCTGCCTGTTTGAATGCTGATAGCCAAAAAAGCAAGTGAAAAATAAAAAAAGCCATCAAACTAGCCAATTGTGGTGATGAATGCTGAATGAATCTTTATTCATCACTCCAATAGTTTATGTGGTCATTCATTTTCATTGCAGTCATCAGCACAGGGAGATGTGCTGTCGATAATTTTTACTGCAGTATGATAGATGTGTTTATCTGAAAAATGTTTGTTTACACATTGCAGGGCCTTTAAGTTGGACAATGATCATGAATGAATGTTCTTTACAAACACTTATTCAACCAGTTATTAACAGTATGAAAGATCCGAAACATATAACAATGTTTTTTGACCTATATTTGTTCAGGATAAACTTGAAGCCCAGAGCTTCAAAATTATTGAAAAGTATATGTAATATATCAACAATTTACAACTATGTGCAAAAAATTTATAAATGGGTATATAGGTTTTTGTGGCAGTATATGACAGAAGCATGCAGCTATATACTGTAGTTGTTTATATACAGAACATAGTGTGAATTTAGCTTTGAAAGAATATATCCAATTCAGACATTTATGGTCTATTGATAGGATAGGCCATACATATCCAGCTTTGACTTCAATGACTGAGCCCCATTTTTCAAATCTGATATGTGTCACTTTATGTGGAAATGACTTTTTGATACTGTTACCAATTTTAAAGGGGTTTTGTAACGATGTAATGTTGACGTGGGGTCCTCCAAAATGGGTATTTAATCACTTTTCTAAATATATGTGATTACAAAAAGTGAAGCCTGTGAGAACTACAGCATTTCTCAATCCCCCTTAGTTACCTGAAAGCTTCCACTAGACACGACCAAGGAGCTGACAGGCCGCGCTTGTGTGAAACACTTCTTATCTGATGACAGGGAAAATGAATGAGCTTCAAGGGGCTAGGTAGAAAGTACAGTCTATGAGGCTGTATCTGTGTCTGCTGGGTCTACACTGTTGCAATGTCATTATTTTAGTTACGTTTTGAGACGCTCCCTTATTCCTCACTCCTTGCTCACCCCCTCCCTCTCAGCCCTGCAGCTTTCATTACTCAGCGTGATTTGTTGACATTCTCCCTGTGCTGATAAGGAGGTAAGTAACTTGCGTCCTGGAAAATCCGCTTTAATTAAGTCCTTCCTATTCCAGTTCTCCTTCCTTAACTTTTGTGATGTCAGTGAAGTTCTATTAATAGGGTGTAATATCTTGGCATCTTCCTTTCTTTTTGTTTCCCCCTATCAAAATATATAGAAATATATAAAACTCACAAAACGGTACTAACGTGCAGAATTAAATGCACATGTCATTTATACTGTACAGTAAGCACCATAAAAACAAAACTCCAAAGAAATAGAGGAATTGTTGTTTATTTCCTCAAAAAAATGCAATTTGTCCCACAAAAAAAAGGTATCTCTTACCACCACGGCCATTTTTGACCTTCCTAACAAAGCCCCATTTTTTAAAATTTGGCGAGACTCTTTATGTGGGAATAACCTTTTGATACTTTTACTTGTCGTGACACATTGGGCCACATGTATGAACCTGTTTAGGTCTAAAACTCACTTTTTTGCCCATAGGTTACTAGTTTTATGAGTTTTAGACCTAAACAGTTTCATACATGTGGCCCATTGTGCTTAAAGTAAGTAATAAATGTTGGTCTTTACAATCCATGTTTATTTGTGAAACATTAAAATGTCATGAAAATTTAAAAAAAATTGCCATTTTCAAACTTCAAAAATTTCTGTGTGTGAGACCAAACAAAATAGTTTATAACTAGCATCTACCATATGTCTACTTTATGTTGAAAAATTTCGGAGTCAAAGGAATTTTATTGTTATTTGAAAACCGCAATATAACTAATATCAAGCAAGTAAGCAAATATACATATTTTAGCCAGAGAAATATAAAAAATTACAAAAGAGAAATGCGATCACAAATTGGGTTACAATGGAAAGTTTAAATAACATATCACCATGAAAATGATCATCTACTGGAAAGTCCTTACATAAGATGATTGCAATTCAGAGAAAACAAAGAACATAACCATCCTTGCTGACACAATCGAGAAATTGGGTAAGAGACATGAATGGTTTTAGTACATATATCTGTACTAACTAATTTAAAGAAAACAAGATAAAACTGTTCAGCCAACATCAATCCACTGCCATGAGTTAAGGCGAGAAAGCTAAGCAGGAAAGAGGATAAGGAGCTTTAGGGGTACATGCGATACTGCTCAGAAATGCAAAAGTAGATTCATTCCCCCAAACCCGAAGATATTTACGACTAGTGCCCGAGAATCATTGCGGAGTTCCTCCATACGCTAGATAAAATGTATCTCTTTAAGCCATTCGGTGATGGATGGGCAGGAAGTAGATTGACATAACCTTGGAATAATGGCTTTGGCCGCATTTAAGAGAAAAGAGAGGAGGTGGTACTTTAAAGTATTAGCAGATAATAGAATATCAAAGAGTAGAAGTATCTTTAGAAGTAAGTAGAACGTAAATTTTAGGTAGTAAATATTTTTGAATACCTCCTGCAGGCACCATGTCTTAAATGTAGATGAGGACCTATGGGGGTTTATAGAAACTTTATTGGCAGAGTAGAAGCTACAGAGTTGGTGGTAATGTAATCTAGAAAAACAAGTAGTACTAGCAATCAAAATTAGTTTTGCATGCGACTTCAGATTATCTGTTGAAAGGTAATCACCAATCTTCCCAATTTGCAGATGGGAGAGACTGAGTGGGAGAACTAGGAAATCTAGGATTCCCTCTCAGAGGGGTTAATGGTCCCATAGTTGAGAAGATGCACATTGTAGATGGATAAGATCAATGAGTTAAAAATGTAATCTGGGTAACAAATGGTATGGAACGGCAATCTTTGTGACAACATTGCAGGAGGCAGCCATGGAATGGCAGCAATTAGGGCACCAATGATACCTGGTTCAATTGACATAATTTTTTATATGTCTTTTTATTGTTTTACAACACCATGGGGCAACACATCTTTTTGGGGCCCAGTCCAGTTCTGACAAGGCTTTGAAAGGCCTGTATGTTAGATACCCCCATAAAGGACGCCATCTGAAAAAATTGCACCCCTTAAAGTATTCAAATAAATTAAAACAAAAAAAGTGGAGGTGAAATTTCTAAATTTTACTTTTTTTTCCGATTTTCAACTTTAATCCATTATTTACTGAAACACAGTAGGTGTTCCCAAGAAAATGCAACTCATCATTGATTCTCCCTATTCTGTCATCTTTAGAGATATCTTCAGCTTTATTATAACGCTGCTGTATAGTTTAAATATGCATACACCAGTATTTGAGCCTTGGTAAGAGGATATCTTCCTGTTAACCCCTATAGTACATCCAGAATATAAAAAACCATCAAGACTTTTGCTTATTTCAAATTCTTATTTTATATTTTCAATCTTATAGCAAAACACGTTTCAATAGCAAAGATCATGAAACACATTCTTTTCATACAGTCATAAAAACCTGGTGATGCTGTAGTTGAAATTTCTTTCTTAATATATTTCTTTTCATCAGTCCTCAAGCTTTCTGTTGGGACTTCATATAGAGCTGGTGGCACAACTCCTGTTGCAACTTTTCCGAAGTGTTTTCTTCTTTTTTCAAGCATGCGCTGTTTGCTCTGTGCTCCGTTTAAATTCCCCTCCTACCATCACATGATCACCTACACATATGTATTGTTAAAAAGAAATTAAAACAATGCTTGAAATCTCTGTATCATATTATTATAAGTAACATTTTAAGTTAAAGCTTTTGTCTAAAGGGACTCCAACGTATAAATGCAAAATGCTTACCGTTTGAGAAGCATTGGACCTATTTCACCTATTTCTGACCATGACCTCTACTAGGACACACCACTTTAGCTCACTCACTTGATGTCCATATTCATGGAAGTGCCGTGCTACTGAAGTCTCCCCGTATTTGTTGGCTTCCTGTGTTTTTTTCTTGTAATTTTTTCTTAAATGCACGTATTGCTGATTTATGTTCTTGGAAAGGGGCTGAGAAGCCCAGAGCGCCCTGTGTTGGATGTAACAAATCCTCAATTTGCTTTTGACCCACCAAATCTTGAGAAAGCAAAAAGGATTTTTTAGCCAAGCCAGTATCTCTTATCTGCAGACAACGCTGTTTCGGGATTTTTGTCCCTCTTCAGTGCAGAGCAGAGCGATACTGGCTGACTGTGTGGGAGGCATCGAGTAGCTCAGGAAGGGAAGATCTCTCCTTAAGGAGAGCACCGAACGAACAAACGGTTTGTAGAGTTTGTTTTGCCTTTTCGCCCTCTACTTAGCATCTGCATATCACAAGGCATTATGGGAAAGGGGCTGAGAAGCCCACAGCTCCCTCTGTTGGATGTAACAAATCCTCAATTTGCTTTTGACCCACCGAGTCTTGAGAAAGCGAAAAGGATTTTTTAGACAAGCCAGTATCTCTCATTTGCAGACAACGCTGTTTCGGGATTTTTGTCCCTCTTCAGTGCAGCGCAGAGCGATATTGGCGGACTGGGTGGGAGGCATCGAGTAGCTCAGGAAGTGAAGATCTCTCCTTAAGGAGAGCACCGAACGAACGGCTTGTCTGGAGGTATTGGAGATTCTTATGGTCTGTGAAGACGTCAAACGGATATCGAGCTCTCTCCAAGAGATGTCGCCACTCCTCCAGGGCAAATTTTATGGCCAACAGCTCTCGATCTCCAATGGCATAATTTTGTTCTGCCGGTGAGAAGGTCTTGGAAAAAACCCGCAAGTGACCATTTTGCCTTTAGGGCCCTTCTGGGTCAGAACCGCCCCTGCTCCTACGGAAGAGGCATCCTCTAGGCTGAAGGGATTCTCCGGATCCGGACGTATCAAAATAGGTGCTGAGGAAAACGCTGTCTTCAGTTGAGAGAATGCAAGCGATGATGGTTAAGCCACGCCAGGGAGCGGAGTCTAAGTAGCCCCCGGTATTCACCAGAGCTCGCCGCAAAGCGGAATGGACTTGCTGCGGCGTGAGGCTACCAGATCGCTACCCCTGACGTGACTTGCCTGCGATGGCGGCCGAGGTGCAGTGAGGTACAGAATCATAATCCAAGAATCGTAGTCGTGGGCAGGCAGTAAGGTCAGGCCTGGCGGCAATGGTTCGTGGTCGTGGACAGGCAGGAAGGTCAGGGCAAGCGGCAGAGGTTCGGAGTCGAGAAACGTAGCAAGAGGTCGGGTACACGGTAAGGCGAGAATACACTTAAGGAACACTTTTTCTAAGGCACGAGGCAACATAGATCCAGCAAGGAATGATTGCGGAGTGAACCCATAAATATGGGAAGCGCATGGCAATTAGCCAATTACCGGGATGCTGGCCCTTTAAATTTACAAGAACGAGCGAACGCGCGCTCTAGGAAGCGGGCACGCGCGCCTCGGCCGGCAGAGGGTGCGGACGTGACGGGAGCGAGGTCAGGTGAGTACACAGGGACGGCGGAACAAGCGCTCGTCCTGCGGCCAGCGGCACCACCCGACCCCGGCAGGCACCCGGGGGGGTGGCCACGGGTGCGCCCGCGGCCTGTGGGCTGAGAAGCGGGGCCACCCGCTACATATACCAACTTCGTCACCTATTCTTTCCACTTCTTTGCTGTTATATCCTTTTTCTTTACATTTCTCTACTAATATGGCTTTCTGTTCATTATATTTGGTATTATCTGAACATATTCTTCTGGCCCTTACAAATTGGCTTTTAGGGATACCTGAAAATACTTGCAGAGCATGAAAGCTTGCTCTATTTAACATATTGTTCTGATCTGTCGGTTTGGTATAAAGAGTAGTTTCAAAATTATTTTGATGTTCTTTCTTAATTATCTCAACATCTAGGAACTCAATTCTGTTCTGATCTTTAGTTAATGTGAACTTAATCAATGGATGACATTCATTAATGTATTCAACAAACTCTAATACTTCCTCTTCTGAACCTTTCCATAGCACAAATATGTCATCCACGTATCTTTGCAAGCTAAGTATCTTAGCTGCAAAATGCGATTGATGTATAAACGTTCTTTCAAATGATGACATATATACATTGGCCACACTTGGTGCAACAGGAGACCCCATAGAGGTCCCCTGTTGCTGAAGATAGTATTTAGCCCCAAATCTGAAATAATTTTTTTTGAGAACCAACTCTATTAGGGTCATAAGAAACATGAGCTGTGCATTAGAGATCATGGGTTCCAATGATAGTGCTTCTCGTACCACAACATAAGCTTCCTCATATGGTATATTCATATACAGACTCTTTACATCAAGAGTGCACATCCATTCGGTTTCCCCTGCATTTAGCAGTTGTAAATTCTGCAAAAATTTTTTTGTATCACGGAACTCTCGGATTTTGTACTTTCAGCATTATGTCATCTAGTATGGGCAATATGCTGAAAGTACAAAATTACAGAACATAAATCAGCAATACGTACATTTAAGAAAAAAGTACAAGAAAATAACACAGGAAGCCAACAAATACGGGGAGACTTCGGTTACACGGCACTTCCATGAATATGGATATCAAGTGAGTGAGCTGAAGTGGTGTGTCCTAGAAGAGGTCATGGTCAGAAATGAGAGTGAAATAGGTCCGATGCTTCTCAAACAGGCATTTTGGATTTATACGTTGGAGTCCCTAACACCAAAATGATTAAACGAACGCTTTAACTTAAAATGTTACTTATAATAATATGAAACAGAGATTTCAAGAATTGTTTTAATTTGTTATTAACAATACATATGTGTAGGTGATCATGTGATGGTAGGAGGGGAATTTAAACGGAGCACAGAGCAAACAGCACATGCTTGAAAAAAGAAGAAAACACTTCAGAAAAGTTGCAACAGGAGTTGTGCCATCAGCTCTGTATGAAGTCCCAACAGAATGTTTGAGTACTGATGAAAAGAAACATATCAAGAAAGAAATTTCAACTACAGCATCACCAGGTTTTTATGACTGTATGAAAAGAATGTGTTTCATGATCTTTGCTATTGAAACGTGTCTTGCTATACGATTGAAAATATAAAATAACCATTTGAAATAAGCAAAAGTCTTGATGGTTATTTATATTCTGGATCTGTAAAGATATCCCATATGTGGCCAGAGTGCACTATTTGACTCAGCCACAAGACTCAGATTAGGAGGAGCACTTACTGGATTTTGAGGAATGAGTTTATGTTTTTATTGGTAACATTTTAGGGGATCAAGTCTTTTTTGATCGCTTTTTAATCTTTTTTTGAAGAAAGAGTGAATAAAATACTGCAATCCTAGTACTGTTTTTTATTTTTCACAGTGCACACCAAGCAGTATACATGACATGTTACTTTTAATCCGTGGGTTGATACCCAATTTATATAGCTTTTTTTATGTTGTATCACTTTAAAAAAAGGGTTGTTATTGTGTAAAATATGAATGCATAACTATCATTTGAAAGCCATAACTTATTTATTTATCTGTATACAAACCTGTGTAACGACTTTTGTTTGTGGGATGAACTAAAGTTTTTATTGTACCACTTTGGCGCTTATTTGACTTTTTGATCTCTTTATTCTACATTATGTGCTGCAGAATGAAAGACAATCACATTTATGTCATTGTCCTGGCATGGCCAAGCATAGTGACGTCACAGGCACCCTGGAAGAATTTGTTAGGCTTCAGGGTTGCCAGGGACAGCATCAGCACCCACAATCGTGATGCCGATGCAGAGGGAGCTCCCTCTGTTTTCCCCTTTGCTGCCGCGTTTGCAGCTAAGGGGTTAATCACCCGCGACGAGAGTGGTAATAGCATGGGGCCAGCTGTAACATACAGCTTTTATCCATGCTGCGATTGTGCAGGCTCTGCTTGTGAGCCCACACGTGGTTCAAGGCATACCCATACGTCCATTTGCGGGAACAGCTTTCTAGCTAGGACGTATGCTTACGTTCAATGTTAGTAAGGGATTAAGGAGGTAAGTACCTGTCTCTCTATTTACAATTAATATCTAGTTCCCTTAGATATTTAATATAGATGTTTAATTTGTTGCGGAAATTGTGTTATAATAGTGATTTTGTTGTGGGTATTGTTTTCTGATAACAACATAGGTGTGGATATTGTGTTATGATAATGGTGATGTTGCGGGTTTTGAGGAAATATAGCGATATGGGTGTGGGTATTGTGTTATGATGGTGCTGTTGTGGGTATTGTGTTCTATTAGAGATGTGGGTGTGGGCATTGTGTGACCTGGTGGTAAACTTGACTATTATTATCAAGTGTTATTTAGTTACCTCTCTATGGCAATTAGAGGGCGCCAGAGGTACAAGCACACAGCATTGTTAGTTGTCCAGCAGGGAGGGAGTTTCAGCTGGTGCTATGCATGCTGGGAGAAGAAGGGGGTATAGAAGTTTCTAGACAAAGAGTCTAGGCAGTGTAGTGTAGTCCAGTCCAGGGAGTGTGCGGCACATGGAAGGGTGCTGCTCAAGTGAGACAGAAACACTGACAAAAAAAAGTCCTGTGAGTGCTGTAGCCACTGCACATGAGACAGTGAAGAGAGCAGCAAAGGAGTGGTGGGATATGACCGGTGAAAACTCAGGTATCTGTGAGCTTGTTACCTCCCTATGTGAAGCAGCTAAACTTCTAAATATTGTAACTACTAATTGCCGTTACCACTGATGCTTGATGAAGTTTACTGTATTAAAAATGGACTTAAATAAATACTGTTAAACCGATCTACAGTGGAACCTGTTATCTTGTGAAGTGTGCTGTAAAGATAATAAATACAAGGAGCCCAACTCACTGCACCACCTCCTAGTTCCCTCAGAATCGAAAAGAGCTGCTAATACCCACGCTGCAACCCTATCACAATGATGTGTGGATAACAATTGTGTTCTGATAGAGAGGTGGGTGTGGGTATTGTGTTATGATAGTGATGTTGTTGCATGTATTGTGTTCTCATAGAGACATGGTTATTATGATAGTGATGCTGTTGTGGGTTTTGTGGACTGATAGCTATGTGGGTGTGAGTATTGTGTTAAAATAGTGATGTTGCAGGTTTTGTGGAATGATAGTGACGTGGGTGTGGGTATTGTGTTATGATTGTGATGTTGTTGCGGGTATTGTGCTTTGATAGAAACTTGGGTGTGGGTATTGTGTTATAATAGTGATGCTGTTGCAGGTTTTGTGGACTGATAGCTACGTGGGTGTGAGTATTGTGGGATGATAGTGATTTTGAGAGACTAGATCTTTTCATTTTAGTATATGTATGATGAGGGAAAAACAGGATAATGGGACATTATTCACTCAAAAACAAAAACAGGCCATACTTACAGCTCAATGGCTGGACAATAGACAAAATCCAGGAGGCAATATAAGCTTCAACCTTATCTATATGCAATCATAATACTATGGTTTTTCTCCATACTGGTGTGAACTTGTACTTATCAAATGTGCATTTTTTGGTAGGCTGTTGCCCTTCTAGTGGATGGGTGTGTGAGCTACTGCTCATCAGTTATCTGCACCTGTTATATCTCTTTCAATTAGTCCTGGGGCTTATATTGTCTCTTACTGGATTTTGTCTATTGTCCAGCCATTTAGCTGTAAGTAAGGCCTTGTGCTTGTGTTTTTGAGTAAATGATGTCCCATTTTTTTTCTTTTTTTTGTATTTTTCCCTCATTATCCCTCCTAATGGAGCAGGAGAATAAACTTTGATTTTGCTGCAGTCACTGACTGGCACTTACAGGGACTGCTCTAGGATCTGTTAACGTCTCTAGACAAAAGACGACCTGCACCGTCTGCCGTCTATAGTCAGTGGGCGGTCATTATTGACTAAAATGTAAGAACTTTATTTGACAAATTTGTTGATAACATTAGATTTTTTACAGAAAAAACTCCACCCCACCCCCACAAAACGAACTCACCCCCCTTCCTCCCTCGCGTTCCTCCTTCCTGACGTGTTTCTCCTATGTGGTCTGGATGATCAAAAAAAAAAATGCAGAAAGCTAAATTTGACATACAGATAAACAGATAACTTTTTGATACTTTCACCTAACCATGTGATTCAGAGATTGTTTTCTCATGACACATTGTGCTTTAAGTTAGTAAGAAATTTTGGTCCATACAACCCTTGTTTATTTGTGAAAAATATCAAAATATTGTTCTACAATTTCTGCGAGTAAGACAGATAGTTATTCCACACAAAATAGTTTATAACTAGCATCTACCATATGTCTACTGTATTTTGGCATCATTTCTTAAATGTCTTTTTTTATAGACATTAGGGGGCTTAGAAATTTAATAGTAATTTTTCACATTTTGAAGAAAATATGTAACATTGAAATTTTTAAAGACCAGTCGATTTCTGAAGTGGTTTTGAGGGACCTGTATGTTGCCCCCATAAATTACTCCATGTAAACTGTACCCCTTAAAGTATTAAAAACAGCATTTAGGAAGTTTATTAGCCCATTAGGTGTTTCACAGAAAATAAAGCAAAGTGGAGGTGAAATTTCAAAATTTTACTTTTTTTTTGCAGATTTTGAAATGTATCCATTATTCACAGGAACATGGTAGATGTGACCAGGGAAATGCAACTTAATATTAATTCCCCCAATTCTGCCATTTTTATAGATATCCCATATGTGGCCCTAGTGCGCTATTTGGCTCAACCCCAAGCCTCAGAATAGGAGAAGCACCTACTGGACATTAGGGTCTCATTTTCATTACGATTTTCTTAAGGCGCCATCTTAGGTTTGCAGACACTCTAAGGTGCTAAAACTTAAAACCACCCCTAAAAAGACCCATATTGGAAACTACACCCCTTAAGGAATATATCCAGGGGTAAAGTGAGTATCTCGACCTCACAGGTGTTTCACAAATTTTTTAGTGTTGGGCTGTAAATATAAAAAAAAAAATTCCAACAGTCTGCAAATTTAGCTTACAATGTTTCATTTTTACAAGGAATCCTGGAAAAAAAGCATCCCAAACTTTGTTACACAATTTCTTCTGAGTTTGTAAATACCCTACATGTGGGTGTAAACTCCTATTTGAGCACCTGGCAAGGCATACAAGGGAGCGCTATTTAGCTTTTAGAATGCAGATTTTGGTGGGGCCATGTCGCATTTACAAAGCCCCTAAAGTACCAGAACAGGTGAAACCTTTCAGAAGTCGCCCCATTTTGGATTAAATACCCCTCATGGATCTTTTCCAAGGGTGTTTTGTTCATTTTGGGAGCAGAGGTGTTCCATAGTTTTTTTTAAACATTGGGCCATGAAAATGGGGAAAAAACACATTTCCACCATTGTTTTTAGGGCTTCAGTTTTACAGCGTTCGTCATGCAGTATAAATGACATGATAACTTTACTATGCGAGTTAGTACAATTGCAATTGCAGGAAAACATGTTTTTACATCATCGTAGTCTGAGAGCCATAACTTTTTTATTTTTTGTGTACGGAGCTGTGTAGGAGCTTGTTTTTGCTGGAGGAGTTGATGTTTTATTGGTATTATTTTGGCATTTATATGAGAAAATACTGCAATCCTAGTAGTATTTTTTATTTTTAAAAGGGCTCACTGTGCAATATATGTGACAAGTTAGTTTTACTCTGTGGGTCAATACGATTATGGCGATACCCAATTCCTATATTCTTCACTATCTTCTGATAATTTTTTTAATTTTTCCATATACAGAGCTGTGTAAGAGCTTTTTTTTTTTGCAAGATGAACTGAATTTTTAATTGGTAGCACTTTGGCATTTATATGAGTTTTTGATCGGCTTTTATTCTATTTTATGGGCTGCAGGATGAATGAAAATTGCAATTCTGTGTTCTTTAGTTTTGTTTATTTTTTGCGGAGTTCACCGTGAGGGTTAAATAACATGACAGGTTTATATGGTAGGTCATTACGCATGCAACGATACCAAATATGCACACTTTATTTATGTATGATCTTTTTTGGGGTGATTAGTATTAGCGATGGGCGAATTGATTCTAACGAAGTGGAATTCGTTTAGAATTTCAGGAAAACTTCGGTTCTGAACGAAGTCGAAGTTTGGGGTACTTCGGGTGAACCAAGTGTGCTTTTGATTGATAAAATTGCTGCGAGCACAAGGCGTTAAATGGGGCAAAGCACTCTGGGAGGAAGTAGGGCATAGCCTACCTGACATGTCCAGAGATGAAGCCAAAAAGAGACCGGCGGGATTCTGTGACGTCACCAGCACTATATAAGTCTGGGCGCGACGCTGGGAGCTCACACTCCTCTCACTGTAACTGATCAGGAAGGTGCTGCTGCGGCTGATTTGATAGCGATAGCTCTTACTGAAGAACTGATTTTTATACAGCGATTTTTGGGGGGTGTCTCAGCTTGTCTCAGAAACTGCTTCTCTTAATGTTCTATTTCTGATTTTTTGGGGTATTGGATCTGAAGTCCAGTGTGTGTCCACTGCAGCTGCATATACATTTTAATGCTATCTGCTCACAGCACATTCAATATCCAAGGGGGATCTAAGCCAGTTCCTGTTGTATTCATTAAAATAAACAGCGTTTTTACAATACAAATACCACTTCATTTTTGGCTGCTCAATTCTTTTGCGCAATTTACATCCAGGGGTTAATTAAGCATTGTTCTGCTGCTGTGGTGACTCCAAGAAACCGTCAGGGGCAAGTCTGGTGCCAGCAGCCGCCGGGGCAGTTGGTGGGAGGAGCTTGGAGCGACTGCTGTGCTGTGTGGAGCCAGGTGGAGGTAACACTCTGCCTGGGTGAAGCTATTTCCTGCCTGGGACTATAGCCTTTTGGGGGACTGTGTCATCTGATGGTACCCCTTTTTTCCCTCGCTTCCCAGGGGGGTGCAGCCCCCTGGGGGGGCCAGGGGTTGCCCCCGGGAGAGGGC